>SDVV010040480.1:0-10530 GCA_016164225.1 Gammarus roeselii | reverse complement strand
TTGGGCAGGAGAACTAAAGGAGTTGGGCAGGAGAACTAAAGGAGTTGGGCAGGAGAACTAAAGGAGTTGGGCAGGAGAACTAAAGGAGTTGGGCAGGAGAACTAAAGGAGTTGGGCAGGAGAACTAAAAGAGTTGGGCAAGAGAATTAGAGGAGGTGGACTGGAGAAATAGAGGTAGGTAGGAGAATGAAAGAAGATGGGAAATGGAATTAAAAGAAGGGAAATGGAATTAGGAGAGGGGGGCAAACGAATTAAAGAAGGGGGGAAAGGAAATTAAAGAAAGTGGTGCCATGTCCACATGTTTATTAATTTAACTTGTACTGAATGTGTTATTTTCCAGCAAAATCATAAATAAGAAACGCGACGCGAATTAGTTTCATGTTGTATCAAGAAACCTTAAAAGAAGTCCAATGGTCTGGACACGATATCAAGAGCAATAAAGCGTTTAGGATATAGCGGCAGCAAACTCTGCCGACTTGGTCTCTGCGGTCCGGGCATGTTAGCTACGATGGAGCTGAGCGTGAGCAGTATTCCGAGATTTAGATAGACATGTGTGAGACTAGATATTTGCGAGAACGTGTACAATGAGGCCCGTTATATTAATGGGACTGAATGGGTCGAGTCAGTTAAGGTATGTTAGGGTAGGACATTCCATCGTCACTCTGTGCTGACACTTAGTTCGCAATTTCGTGAAGCGATGCGGTTTAGCCTTTTTACCAACGGGTAGACAGCCAGCGTCTCTCAGCCTGTGCAGAAAGCCTTCCAATCCGTAAATAGATACAGGGGGCACGACTCAGCTTAGTGCCAGACTGGTGCCCCGAGTGATTAGATCATACTCAGGGACTTGGGTTGGTAATTGGAGGAGAGTAATAACCGAGTCTTCATACTAATAGGGTGCATTTGCCGCGAGCGCATGGCGGTGTGTGAGCAAGGCTCATCTCGCTATTGGTCATCTTCCAGCAGAGAAGGAATTTGTCAGATGTTTATAGTTCAATTTACATTCTTACTATACTCGGGTTTATACAAAATTAAGACATAAGATCAGATACAGACACTAGGCCGAATACCCCAGAAAAGGGGGGTCGCCGCCGGCAAAGCGCACCACACACACTCATACGCTCACACTCACACAACTTAGCTCTTTAGTGCAAAACAGCTGTTTATTGATTCTATGAGGCTTGGCAGAATTTCAAAAGTTTCCAGTTTATAACAAACCTCTTATTTGGAATCAATCTACCATCTGAAAAGGGTACTAAGTTAAACTGGTCTTGCATTTCCCCCTCCGATGAAGTTCATCTTGCAAGCCTGGGCATCAGCGACACTATAACAGCAACTGCATAGCCTTGCGACGGCCGGCATTGTTGTTGTGTTACCAGGAATTCACGTCAAGATTTTACTTAGCCTTATATCATTTTGCTAATTCAATATCCATTAGCATCTACACTAATGGATAAAATGGAGTTCAGTTTGCTCGAATGCTTAAATCTCAATGGTTATTAACTTGACCATAGGACAGGTTATAACTTGAAGGAATGCGTTCTCCGAAGTAAATTTAAATTACAAACATAACGGACGCTAATATTCGTTGCCATTATATAGTGACATCTTCATCAATAACAAAACAAGAATAAACAAATGAATTAAATGGGTAGTAGTTAAATGTATAGGAATAATTGAGACAGAAAAACAAATGAAGAATACGATACATTGTTTGGCATTGTGAAGCAAGCTACACTCTCCAGACACGCTGCAGTACTAGAAGGCGACCAGGAGTCAAGTGTATCAAGAAGCACAGGATAAAAACGCAGATACTGGCTTGGCATGGAAGCAAAACAAAAAACGCTAAGCTGTTTAATAGTCTCAAAATGGGAAATATTCATTGGTACTGGGTGGTGTCAGTGTATTGCGTGGATGCGACAAGGGAGGGGGGAGGCAGTTAAGCTGGCACTGATGGGAGACAGGATGTTGGTGTTGGGTAAGCGGGGGAAGAACAACAGTGCAAACAGGCTTCGCAGACAGAGACAGACAAATGGAGATGGATGGGTTGCAGTGTGAAATATTCTCTACAAAGGAAGACAAGTGAGAGAGGAGAAAGTAGTGAACTCGTCCCAAACGATGCAGCAGATTAGATCAAATAGTCAGCTTTTCTAGTACGCATAGCCAATATCCTTTGCGAGGCGAACGTCACAGCAGCAATGAGAAAAGTTGCCTAGCTCTGCTATGGTGTGCCAAGGGTTGGTCAAGTAATTCCTACAGTTTGGAGAAGCATGTTTAAAACAATCCAAATATGGTGCAGTAAGACGCCGTCTCGACTGCTATGCTTCAGGGCCTCAAGCATTCGCACTTCGTTCCTGACGTGCTGGGAGCCATGCATTTCAGCAGCACATAACGGCAAAATGAAATAGAGATGAGGGGATCGCTATTTTAGCAAGAGAACAGCAACAATGGAGAGGAGAGGAGTGGGAGAAAAAGGTAACACGAAAAAACGCCACGTCCTAGCTTGAGTTGAGATAGCCGATGAAGTGAACGTCTTCTACCATAGGCTGAACTACAATATAAAAGTGACCGATTATTCCAGCGTAGACTAGACCAACTGTCCCACTCGAATCGATCATATGCTCTTTGTACTTGCTTGATCAGATATCCAGGGCACTAGGAAGCCTTGGCAGTCTAATCATGCCCAGCATAACCTAAATCTTCGTAACACGCGTTGGGTAACCTCCAGGTGCCACACCTGATTGACCCAGTTACTCGGAGCAGACTACTAAACAATGCTAAAGTTTGCGGGCCAACGTCAGAGTGGCCCAAAAAAACTGTGCAGAGGAGAGCGGGCTACAGCCCAAACCGTACTTCAGGAGTGTCAAGAAATTGTGGTCAAGACTGTTGGGTATGTACAGTCCAGTGTAAACGAAATAAGTACATTATGTAAAAACTAATGCTCATAATGTTTCTGAGAGGAACGTGGAGACAGAAAAACCCTTAAAAAGTAACAAGAGAAAGAAGGAATAAGGAAATCATTTATTCTGCGACTGTAAGGTGACATTGTGTATGGATGGGAGAGAAAAGCAACGATATTCAAACATGATACAAAAATAGAGCGCCATGCCTTAGTTCAAAACGACACCACTAGAGAAAAAGACTGCTTGCTTCTCTTCAATTTAAGCTTCTAGCCTGTAGCTACGTCCAACACCCAAGCTGTAAGCAAGTGGTTCTATACAGATACAGACACTAGGCCGCATCCCCCAAAAGAGGGGTGGCCGGCGTCAAGGCGCACCTCACACCCTCATACGCTCACACTCACACAACTTAGCCCTTTAGTGATAAAGAGTCAGGCCCGTAATCCCGCAACATACACTCCGGTTCACGAGTGCAGTCCGAGAATCTGTTGTCAGCAGCGGGGCCAGACAGTTTTAGCTGGTTTACCCTCGCCGCGTCATAATGGCCATCCCCACCACTCATGACCATCCCAACAACAGGATGCCAAAGGCGGGAAAACACATCAGAGCAGCGTCAAAATCAACCATTCACAACGATTCTCTGCTCACGCCTGTTCATTGCACGCTCTCTCGCTACTTCCACATTCATGTATCTCCTTCCTAACGCCTGCTTCACACCATCCATCCATCCACCCAAACTTCGGTCTACCTCTAAGCTTGCGACCACTCGCCTCCACATTCATCACCTTTTTCACCGATCTCCCTTCGTCCATCCTCTCCATGTGCCCAAACCATCTCAGAATACTCGAATTCACTCTGTTCTCCAACTTTTTCACCATCGCTGTTCTGATTCGAACCACGTCGTTGGTAATCCAGTCTCTAAGCGTTACTTCAGCCATGCTCCTCAAACATTTCATCTCGGAAACATTCAACCTTCTTCTCTCCTCTGCTCTCATCCCCCAAGTCTCAGCTACGTAGAGCACAGTTGGGGCAACAACACCCTCATACAGCCCTCTCTTTGCTTCCATCCCTAACGTCCTACATCTCATTACACTCTTCCGTGCCCCCAACACTTAACACCCCTTCTTCATTCGCGCCTTCACTTCAGTTTCCACAAGTTCAGTTATCTCCACATGGGAGCCCAGATATTTAAACACTGAACTTTCTCCAAGAGCTACCCATTTAGGGGGACACTAATTTTGCTCGCATCGACAGTCCTCGAGCATCTCATTACTTTACTCTTACCTACGTTCACTCGAAGCTTCCTCCACTCACGCACTCTACCAAACTCAGACACTAGCCTACATAGCATCTCCTATGAATCCGCAACCAGGGCCGTATCATCAACAAATAGCAACTGGTTCAACTGCCAACTCCACCCATTCGCTTTCAACAGTTCCAAGCCACGACCCAGCACACTCGCGTTCACTTCCCTGACCACTCCATCCATATAGAGGTTGAACAGCCAGGGAGACATCACGCAGCCTTGTCTTAGTCCACTTTCACTGTGAACCAATCACTCACCTCGCTTCTCACTCAGACACATGCTCGGCTGCCAACATAGAAACTCTGCACCCCTTTCAACAGATGTCCGCCCACTCCATACAAACGCAACACCCTCCACAGCGCTTCCCTGTCAATCTTGTCGTATGCCTTCTCCAGATCCATGAAGGCCCAGAACACATCCTTTATTTTGGCAAGGTACTTCTCACAGGCTTGTCTCGCTGCAAAAATCTGATCAGCACACCCTCTACCACTCCTAAAGCCACACTGTCCCTCCCCAATTACGCAGTCCGTACAGTCTCTAATCCTTTTAATCAGCACTCTCCCGTACAACTTACCAATCACATATATCAGACTGATACCTCTCGAGTTGCAGCATTCATTTTCATCTCCTTTGCCTTTCTTGCACTTATAGCAAATAAAATGCATCCCGTCATTTTATCTCCGAAAGCTGAAGGAACCATTGTATTTTCCTTCTTTTTGCACAGAGATCTGTCTAGTTCTAACCGACTGCATTCAACAAACAAACGCCCCACCTTGTAGCCGGGGCGTTTAGAATCTTGCTACCGTATCCACCGCGTGTCGTAGAAGGCGACTAAAAGGACGCCCCGTAACCGGGAGTAGAATCCTGCTACCGTAACCCCTGCGTGTCGTAAAAGGCGACTAAAAGGGCTAGTAATTCCGTTCTCTGTAAAACCCTTCCTCAAAGACGGCAAGACGAGCGGGGGGAAGAGAGGCCCACGCCTCTCCGAACACTGTTGTTAGGGTCGCTGAATGTGCATGGCTGTTGTACGAATGAGGTAAAGAGGAGAGAGATTGGTGAGATGTTTGTGAGGGCGAAGTTTGATGTGTTGGGGCTGAGTGAGACCAAATTGAAAGGTAAGGGCGAATGTGAGTTTGGTGTGGTAAGTGGAAGAAGGTCTGGTGTGGAGGAAGGTTGGGCACGAGAAGGTGTGGTCCTGATATTAAGTGATCGCTTGGCTCGTAGCGCTACCGAATGGAAGGAGGCGTCCTCAAGATTGATGTGGGTGAAAGTTAAGTTAGGCGTAGAAAGATGGGCATTAGTGAGTGCTTACGGACCTGGCAGCGAGAGGAGTGAAGAGAAGAGGGAGCAATTCTGGACTGACCTGAGTGCGTGTATTGAGAGTTTTGGAGGTCATTTCAATGTAGTTGTACTAGGTGACCTTAATGCAAAAGTCGGAGATGTAGTGGTGGAGAATGTGATAGGAAGGTATGACGTTCCCGGTAGAAATGACAGTGGAGAAAACCTGATAGGTCTGTGTACGGAGCAGGAGTTGGTGGTCGGGAACAGTTTGTTCAAGAAGCGCGATATCCACTAGTACACATGGGTAAGGATGGCCCGTGGTGCAATGGTGGAGAGAGCACTGATGGATTTTGTGCTGATGAGTGATGGGTAGGCTGTGGAATGTAGGGGTGTTGAGAAGGGAGGGTGAAGGAGTGTCTGACCATCTGCTGGTGGAAAGTAGATTAAGAGTGGAGCAGAAGTGGAAGGGCAACAAACGAATGGGAGGAATAAGAGGAGTAGTGGAAGTGAGTGGACTGAATGTGAGAAGTAGAACCGAGGAGTTCCAGTAGGCGTTGAGGGAAGAATATAACAACGTGAGATGACAGGACCTAAGAGATGTGGAGGAAGAATGAGAGACGTTAAGGGATGCGTTGCTAAGATGTGCGAAGAAGGTGTGCGGTGCGCGCCTTGTTGGCGGGTGCAGAAGGAAATGTTTCGAGTGATGGAACGAGGAGGACAAACCGGAGGTGGCCTAGAAAAAATGAGCCTACGAAGAGTGGTTGCAGGTGAAGTCGGTGGTGGCTTATGAAAACTACAAAGAAAGGAGAAACGAGGTGAAGCGGGTGGTGAGGAGAGCCAGAAGGGACGCTGATGCCAGGTGGGGCAGACGGTTGTGTCAGAATTTTGAGGAGAACAAAAAAATGTTCTGGAAGGAGGTGAAGTGGGTGAGAAAGGGAGAGATTGGAAAGGAGGAAGTGGTGAAAGATGAAAACGGCCAGTTGTTGTTGGAAAGAGGTTTTTGTACGGAAGAGGTGGGCCGACTATTTCGATAAGTTGTTGAATGTCGAGGATGACTGAGAGGCTGACATTGTTGCTGTGGGTGGTGGTGCTCGGATGCCAGTTTTGGGAGAGAGACTTGTGGCGGACATAACCAGGGAAAAGGTGCAGGAGGCGGTGGAGTTGATTAAAGCAGGGAAGCCCCTGATTTGGATGGCGTTGCGACCGAGTGCCTGAAGAAGGGTTGAATAACGATTGTCGAATAGTTGGTGATTTTACTGAACTTGTGTTTTGTAGCAGGCATGGTACCGATTAAGTGGCGCAGTGCCTGCATTGTTCCGATGTATAAGGTACAGATGCAGACACTAGGCCGCATCCCCGGAAAGGGGGGTGACTGACGGCAAGGCGCACCTCACACGGGATTCCTAGCCCCTTCGCTGCGCCCCTTTGACGACACGCAGGGGTTACGGTAGCACGATTCTACTCCCGGCATCGGGGCGCTCTTTTAGTCGCCTTCTACGACACGCGGTGGATACGGTATCAAGATTCTAACGCCCCGGTTACAAATCCTAACGCCCCGGCGACAAGGCCAAGGCGTTAGGTGAATCTAAAATGTAAAAAAAAACATACTGAATTAGACAAGTAAAGTTAGGTGACATCACTCCTTCAATTCAGAGAAATCCACGTCTATCAAGTGTTGGTCTGAAAAAATATACAAATAGAGCTCATCTTAAATACTAAGCTCCTCAATTGCCTTAAATAAGAGAGATTGGGTTTACTACTGCGTGGAGTCAATGTCCTTTACCCCACGAGAATGAAAAGTATGAACGGGCGCTACAGGAGGTACAGCAACTGCAAAGGTACTGAGGCCACATGGACCCAGTACACCACGGGTAGCAGCAAGGAGTGATCTCACTTGACCTGTTCTGCTCCAGGGCCCCAAGTATTTGCAGTCGTCCTTAATGTGCCGAAGGTAAATTGCCCCTTAGCACCTGCTGGGGGGAGGGAGGAGTCAAAGAAGAGTCAGGAAACAGGGATCTCATGCCCCGAGATTTAGACTCAGTGTAGGGAATTTCAAGCATGAGAACATTGAGAATGGAATGAAGAAGTTGTAGAAAAAGGTTGCATGAAAGGGAAGAGCGCAACTTGGCTGTCAGTAGCCCTCCGAAAGGAGAACATTTAAGACCGGTGTGCAAAGACTATCGAGGGAGTGATCTTGAGTGAAACATGGGATGCAAATGCGGTAGATAAAAGTCTAGTAGATACCACATGAGGGAGAAAAGGAAATACTGAAGGGTGAAGAAGAGTCTTAAGGAAAATAATGTTCACCTCCCTGGTGGATCCGTTATTCCATGCGGCTTGAGAACCAAACAGATGGCTAATGGGGGAGGGGTCAGCTGCCCAAGCCCTCCCTACCAGTGTTGTCTTCCCTACCTGTATCCTCCTGCCCATGGTCATTTCCAGGTAGAACTCGCGATACCAGAGCTGGCTCAGGTCACAACACTGCTGGAGGGTCTCTGTGGAAGGGTGACATTCATAAGGAGTTGACCAAACAAGAAGAGAGATAAGCAACAGGAGGAGTCAACTTGACAGTCTGCTTGACGACTAGCTTTAATAGTGTCATCTTACCAACAACGGTCCAATACCATTTAACCGAGTTATTTTAATCCATTCGGTCAAATGGTATAGAACCGTTGTTGGCAGGATGACACGTACTATTAAAGCTGGTTAATTCTGCAGAAACAATGGCTAACTCCGGAAGTAACAGAACATCGAAGGCAACATCGACTCGCTTTTGATATTGAGAGAGTAGTCCAATCATTAGGCAAAATGTATAGTTTCAGAAGAAAACTCAATACAATGAAGTTGCTTTATAAATGACTAACCACTAAAGTTGAGGAGGTAGTTCCAGAAAAAGGACGTCTTATGGAACTCGTCTATCTGCACAAGGTGCTGTCCGTCCATTTCTTTGCGTAACGTCTTCTTGCCGCCCGACTTGTCAGAGATTAGGGACTCCAGCATCGTGCGCACCATGTACAGCTGGGTCGAGGACGGGCCTGGCGGCAGGGACGAATAAAGGGATACAGATTAGTAGGCGCAGCCAGAAATATTCAACTGAGTTATTTTTTTTCGTTAACGCCTAGAACTTTGATGAATTCAACTTGAACACACCCTGATGTTCTGAGTGGCATAAAAGTGGTCCACGCGTAGGGAGAAAGCCAGGCAGATATTTCTTTCAGACGCGATAAGACGTTTATGAAAAATGTTAGCGATGTGGTTCGAGGCTGGGTTGAGGATTTAGCTCCTTGCCTTACAGTATTATTGTTGCGATAACGTCTCGTTGAAGAGGAAGCGGAAGTGACTGCCAAGCACGTTCAAGGTTTTGATGGTAGTAGATGGGGAAGCGCCGGTTGCAATGTGTATAGCGTTGCTAGCGATGATCAAACGAGATCCGAGATTTGTTTTCACTGCTTTGTGTAAACACAGCTTCATAGCCAACACGTGAACGTATTCATTCTTTGTACAACATAACGCGAGTGTCCCGATACGCCACCCATTTCAAGGATGATAATGAGGGAGTTCCCGTCGACTTCCAGCAGCGTGTCTGCTTGGCGGTTGGGTGAGGTCGCCTAGTGAGTTAAAGGTAACATGCGCCCCCCAGACACTTGATGGAGTCATCGCGTTCTAGAGATGTGTATCAGAGCCGGCTTGACATGATTACTACATAACTTCAAAAGCGTTGACGATTTTTGTGAGAACGTTACAACGGAAAAAAATAACAACTGTTCAGGAGTCAGGGTTCGAATCTCTTTCGAATGATACTTGCTTGACACGCTTCATTCCGCTAAAAAACAATGACACTGTGTAGAGCAATGCCTCACCGCATGGGCTGAGACATAAGGCACTGTGGCGGGTTATCATACAATCAATAAAAATATGGCAATGATTGACCATTGCTGCAGCTGAGCAATATCTTATCGGATCTATTAGCTGCGTGTTCGAGTTCATTTCTATACAGCGATGCCCTGCAAACAAATTGATACAAAAAGTTGAGGTAGAGCCTCCGAACGCGAGCAAAGGATTCATAAGGTTGACTTTATAGCGCATTTGTAGCCCTTATTACAACAGCAGTTTAGCCAGGCTTTGCTCAATTACGCTCCTGTGGTGCACTTTGCGACAGCTAGGCTTTGCTCACCTACGTTCCTGCGGTGCACTTTGATCTCGAAGCCCTGGTCAGGATCCTTCTTGCCCTTGAGTGCGGGGTCTTCGCTGGGCTCGCGACCCTTCATCCAGTCGGCGCTCGTCTCCCGCACTGACATCAGGATACTGCAAGGGCGGGAAAGAGGGTAAGTCAACTAAATGCCGTCCACCACAGCAAATGAACATGTTGTTCGTCACAGCGAATGAACATGTCGTCGTCACAGCAGATGAACATGTCCGTCACAGCAAATGAATATGTCGTTCGCCACAACAAACAAACATGTCGTTCGCCACAGCAAATCAAGATGCCGTCCGCCACTGCAAATGAAGATGCCGTCCGCCACAGCAAATGAAGATGCCGTACGTCACAGCAAATG
Source organism: Gammarus roeselii (assembly GCA_016164225.1). Taxonomy (NCBI): domain Eukaryota; kingdom Metazoa; phylum Arthropoda; class Malacostraca; order Amphipoda; family Gammaridae; genus Gammarus; species Gammarus roeselii. Next base: position 491 of record SDVV010040480.1, on the reverse strand, counting down.
AAAATGTCATCCGCCACAGCAAATGAACATACCGTCCGCAATAGCAAATGAACATACAGATACAGACACTAGGCCGCATCCCCCAGAAAGGGGGGTTGCCGACGGCAAGGCACACCCTCACACGCTCACACTCCCACAACTTAGCCCTTTTGTGCTAAAGGGTCCGGCCGGTAGCCCCTCAACTTACACTCTGGGTCCCGAATTCACCGAGGAACCGTCGTCAGCAGCAGGGCCCGACAGTTTTCACTGGTTTACCCCCGCCGCGTCATAACGGCCGGGCCCCCCCCACCCACGACCATCCCGACAGCGGGATGCCAAGAGCGGGAAAGCACATCAGAGCAGCGACAAAATCAACCATTCACAACCATTCTCCACTCACGCCTATTCATTGCACGCTCTCTCGCCACCTCCACATTCATGTCTCTTCTTCCCAACGCCTGCTTCAGACCATCCATCCATCCAAACTTCGGTCTACCTCTAGGCCTGCGACC
>SDVV010040479.1:0-10530 GCA_016164225.1 Gammarus roeselii | reverse complement strand
ATGTGTGTGTGTGTGTGTGTGTGTGCTTCAATTGAAGAATTATCAAGAAAGCAAAGTTCTCTTCTACGGCCTTTCATCAGGTGCACGTTAACATGAAATGGATATCGATGGCAAATGATTGTGGGAATATTAGGCGCTCCAGCGTTCGATTTATCGTGTTCGAATTCTAATCATTGTGATGACCGAGTACTCACGGATGACCGATTACTCGCGGATGACCGATTACTCATGGATGACCGATTACTCGTGGATGACCGATTACTCATGGATGACTGGTTACTCATGGATGACCGATTACTCGTGGATGACCGATTACTCATGGATGACTGATTACTCGTGGGTGACCGATTACTTATGGATGACCGATCACTCATGGATGACCAATTACTCATCTATGACCGATTACTCATGGATGACCGATTTTTCATGGATGACCGATTACTCATGTATGACCGATTACTCATGAATGCCCGAATACTCATGGATGACCGATTACTCACGGATGACCGATTACTCATGGATGACTGATTACTCATGGGTGACTGATTACTCATGGATGACCGATTACTCATGGTCATTGCCCTTCTAAGAAAATAAAATATATTAAGCGATTTTTCAGTTTGGTAACATGGTACATCTTGCATCTACTTCAGTAAATGTTTCAGTTTCAATTTGAAAACTGATGAATCAAATGAAACTTCAATAAGGAACAAAATGAAACAACTGGCTTGAAGTAGAGAAAATTCAAAGGAATACTACTATGGATTTTACAATTTTCCCAGGTCTCTAACTATTATGTTTAGTATTTCTTTGCAGCCTTTCCAGCTTTCTTACTATACTGTTTTTTGTTACAACCTTCCCTGGTCTCTTACTATACTGTTTGTATTTCTTTCCTCCTTGATATTGCTTATAATAGGTGATATATTTTCGGATTGATTTAGTTTGGCAGGCAGCCAAGCGAGGACAGGGGAAGAAAGCAGGGGATTACAGGCCGGCCAGTTAACTAAAAGCCGGTAGGGGAGGTGGACTAGGGGGCAAACGGGAGGGTGGCCTGCCCTCTGACCCCAGATGGGAAAACCGGATCACCGAGAGCTGACTTGCGGTACCCAGTGTTGGGCAGCTCCCTCTACCAGCAATTTTTTTGTTTAATTCCTTGTCCACATTCACCTGCTGGAAATCGTACGAAGTGTTCTATAAATGTATCTAGATACACATTGTATCTAGGTTCCGTAGGCTCCCAACAATTTCGGCAAGCTAGGGATGGCTACTGCGGCTCTGAGCCTCAGGATGCTGGTCATGGTCCCTATCCCTCTCGTGTCTCCGCCACGAGAGTCTTCCTTAACACTATTTATGAAAGTTGACTTTGAAAATGAGAAGCGTAAAATCAAAGTCGATGTATAGGCGGTACTTTTCTCTAGCACATGCAATACAGCTTAAGTAATTGTCAAATGACGGAGATTCCGAATGATCAGATTAGAGTTAAAGTTGTACACACTTCATCCAAATTACAGTTCGTGGAATTTTGACTACCTAACGGGTACTCTTCGGTAGGATACTGTCTCACGCTTCAACTTCGGTAGGATACTGTCTCACGCTTCAACTTCGGTAGGATACTGTCTCACGCTTTAACTTCGGAAGGATACTGCATTTGGTCCGAATAATCTGTTGCGCTCAATCGTCGAAAGGATACTGTCTTGTGCTTCATATTAGGCTGGATACTCTCTACAGCGCTTCCTCATCAGCAAGATAACTACATCGCGCTTCGTCGTCGTCAAGATAGTGTCTGGCGCTTCATTGCTCGCTAGATCCTACCTCACGCTTTACCTTCGTCAGAATAATGTCTCAAGCATCATCGTCGGTAAGACTATGGCTCGTGCATCATCGTCGGTAAGACTATGGCTCGTGCATCATCGTCGGTATGACTAAGGATCGTGCATCATCGTCGGTAAGACTATGGCTCGTGCATCATCATGGACAGAATTGTGTCTAACGATTCATCGTCAACTGGATAATGTCAAGCTTTTCATCGATTGGATATTATCTCGTGCTTCATCGTCGTGAGAATAATGTCTTAGGCTTAGTCGTCGGTAGAATAACATCTCAAACTTCATAGTTGGAAGGAAAATATCCTAAGCTTCATCGTCGGGAGGATAATGTTTCGTGCTTCATCGCCCGTAAGATAATATCTCAAACTTCATCGTCGGGGAGATAATGTTTCAAGCTTCATCGTCGGGGGGATAATATATCAAGCTTCATCGTCTGGAAAATAGCGCCTCAAGCTTTATCGTCGGGAGGATAATATATCAGGCTTCATCGTCGGGAAGATAATGTCTCAAGCTTCATCGTCGGGAAGATAATGTCTAAAGCTTTATCGTCGGGAGGATAATGTTTCGTGCTTCATCGCCCGTATGATAATATCTCAAGCTTCATCGTCGGGAAGATAATGTCTCAAACTCGTTGTCGGTAGGATAATGTTTCGTACTTCATCGTCGGTAGGATAATATCTCAAGCTTCATCGTCGGGAGGAAAATATCATAAGCTTCATCATCGGTAGAACGATGAAGTTAGCTTAGTAGCTAACAGAACCGTGCCTTGTACAGAACACTACGCTGAGTCCCAGCCTTGTATAGTCTTGCATTGTACAGGACTCTCAGTCAACAGAGAACTGCCTTGTAAAGGACTGTCATCCATCAGAGTAGTTACTGCTTTGTTCAGGACTCTCTTGCGATAGAGTCCTGTATTGTACAGTACTCTTAGCCATCAGAGTCCTAACCTGTACAGGGCGTTTACCCAACGGAGTCCTGTCTTGTACAGTACTCTTAGCCATCAGAGTCCTAACCTGTACAGGGCGTTTACCCAACGGAGTCCTGTCTTGTACAGTACTCTTAGCCATCAGAGTCCTAACCTGTACTGGGCGTTTACCCAACGGAGTCCTGTCTTGTACAGTACTCTTAGCCATCAGAGTCCTAACCTGTACAGAGCGTTTACCCAACGGAGTCCTGTCTTGTACAGTACTCTTAGCCATCAGAGTCCTAACCTGCACAGGGCGTTTACCCAACGGAGTTCTGTCATGTACAGTACTGTCAGCCAATAGTTCTGAACAAGGTTCGTTTGCTGTCAGTCTTTGAATTCGTAACCTGTGGCTCTGAGCCGATAAAATTCGTGGCTCTAAGCCGACAGAATTCGTGGCTCTGAGCCGACAAAATTCGTGGCTCTAAGCCGACAGAATTCGTGACTCTGAGCCGACAGAATTCGATTTCATGAGTAAACTCACGCCTATACATAAAGAAGATCTTATATTTCATGTCCGAAAAATGTCCTATTTTGATTTTCAGAATCTGCAAATTGCTATTCTTGGTTTCAAGGAGTTTGAAACTGCCGATGTCACTACAGTATTAAGCAATTTATGAATTCTGTATCGAGTATGGAAAACGACTCTCTGAGCGAAGATATTTTGAATAGTGTTCAATATGTTGAATGGATTCATTCGTGAATCCATTCACGAATACTGAATAAACATTCGTCGTATCGAGATATCCACATTCGTCGTATCGAGATATCCATCGTTTTACCGTTCCGAGAAAGAATTGTTAAAAAGTGTATGATTTATTCGACGAAATAAATCAATGTAAAATTAGATATCTTTGTTCGAAATTTGATCAACCCCATACATTTATAGATAAAAAATCGTCGTATTCGTTGATATTGACAGTTATCCAATTCAACACGTAACTACTCTGTGTTCCAAGCTAAATGGAACACTTTTGTTCCTAAACACCGCATAAAAAGAATTGGATTTCAAATCAAGATTACTGATTGTCCACACTCTAGTATTTTCTCACATTAACCAGTCTTTCAATCTGGGGGAAATGCACCAATACCCAAAGAGATAAAGTACAACATTGTATAAACTTTGCAGCAGGAATAACATGCGATGGTAACCACAGAAAACGAGACCACGTAAGTCCCCTCCTCGAAAAATTACAGTGACTGAATATCGACAACAAACTGGCACTCCATGAGTCGATCAGAATTCAAAAAGATCTTCTAGAAAAACATTCACCCGGCAGCCAAAGGCACATATATTCTCGAGGTGAAAAGAATAATCGATTCACAAGGAATAATGATACTCTGCACGTTGAACACAGGAAAACAGATACTGCTTGCCGAGCTTTTTCGATCACTGGACCAAAGTCCTGGAACAACCTCCCAACAAGCCTCAAAAATCTTGAATCCAACAAGTCCTTCAAGAATAGGCTTAATGAACATCTGTTGACCGATCAATTCAAAACGGTAACTTTGCCAACAAACATAAGCTAAATGCATAATACCAGTAACCAGAAAATGCATTTCTGTTCATGAGAGACCACCACCACCAACCACCACCATCATAACTCCCAACATTGAGACACCATCTAATCGTTTTTCCTCAGACGATACATATGTTTTCTATGTTGCTACCGATCACAATTGTCTTTGCCAATTACCATAAGTGGTAACTAGCGTTTTGTCTATTTCTATGTTTTAAATGTTCCAGTATATTTTTTTCGAGGAACGATAGGCAGCTTCTAACTTGACAAAGCTTTACTCGAATTTAATATAATTCATTGAATTATTTCTAACAATTACCGTACCATTTTGATGATACAATAATTGCCTTATAAGCTAACATTTTGCTTTGTTTCCTATAACAGAAGAATATTCTACCAACTTGTGTACGCCAGCATTGTATTATTTCTGATTGTCAATCATTTAATCATTTCCTAGCGGTCTTGAAGTGTGTATATTGTATATTCAATTGTTTGGTATGTATTTTGGGTATAATATTTGTTGTATAACTTATGTCGCCTATTCACCCCTTCATTATTAATACAATGGTTTAGACCCCTCTTTACAATATGTTAGTGCTTTTCGATTTCCCAACCCTGTTCTGTATTAATAATATCTGTATAATTCATGTTGTCCATCCACATCTTTGTCATCGTACAATAATGTAGACTACTCATTACAATAGTTTATCACATATTGATGTCCCAACCATATGTTCTCGGGACTCTAACCACATGCATGCGTGATTTGCCACCACATGTACTTGTTATTTTCCAAACCCATGTATTTTGTAATATATCAGCCCCCAAGTATTTCTTATTTCTCAACCCCTCGTGTCACTGGTTTTCCCAACGCTATGTAGTCTGATTTTTTTTTGTCAATATAGACATTTCTATATGTGCACAGATGATAGTATTGTAAATTATATTTCGCTCCATGTAATCCGAACCGGCGGCCCCTAGAGATGAGCAGTGACAAATTCAAATTGAACTTTCTAGGAACGATAGGTAGCTCCCAGCTTTGACAGAGGCCAACTCGACGAGAATATAATTTATTGAATCATATCTACCATTTACCGTATCATTTTTGAAGATACAATCGTTGTCACATAAGCTAATATTTTGCTTCATCTTCTATAACAGAAGTATATTAATTCGGTTTCTGTACTGCAATATCGAATTATTCTGATTGTCAATCAATTAATCATTTCCTAGCGGTCATGGAGTGTATATATTTCAGTGCTATGTATATATTTTATGAATAACTTATGTAGTCTATTCACCACTTCATTATTCATACAATGTTTTATACCCATGTTTATAATGTGTTTGCGCATTTCGTCATGAAATATGTATATCCAGTGCTATCTATATACTGTATGTACAATTTATGTCACCTATTCAGCCCTTTAGTATTCATATCTTACACCATCTTTACAATATGTTAGTGCATTTCAATTTCCCAACCCCATGTTCTCAGGATTTATTAGCCCCATTTATTGACAGTTTTCCCAATCCTATGTACTTTCGTAATTTTCCCAACCCCATGTATTTCATGATTGCCCCACTCTATTTATTTCGTGCCAGGCATTCCTGATTCTTACCTCAAATAAGATGTTGGTTGTCGATCTTTGATTATAATATTATAATTTATAATCTGTCGCATGAAATCCGAACCAGCGGCGTATTTCAAATTGAATTTTCGTTTACGTTAATTCAATAGTGTTAACGACAAAGAAGTTTCATGTCTACTATTTTAAAAATTCAAGACCCATTGCTAGATGAGGGAAATAAATGATTTAGTAATAATTTAATAATTATACTAGTTGTCATCCATTTATGTAGGTATGTGTGGGCAAATAAAAATGTGTATTATGCTGATTGTCATCCATGTATATAGGTAGGTGTGTGCACACATGATTGTGTATTATACTGATTGTCATCCAAATATGTAGGCAGGTGTGTGCACTTATGATTGTGTATTATACTGATTGTCATCCATATATGTATGTAGGTGTGTGCACATATGATTGTGTATTATACTGATTGCCATCCATATATGTAGACAGGTGTGTGCACATATGATTGTGTATTATACTGATTGTCATCCATATATGTAGACAGGTGTGTGCACATATGAATGTGTATTACACTGATTGTCATCCATATTTGAAGGGAGGTGTGTGCCCATTTTGAATATGTATTTATATGTCTACATGTATGATGGTATATTGTGAAATCCATTTCAGTTCCATGAAGGCGACCCAGCAGCACAATAGAGATGAGCTGCGATGTATTCGATTTGGATTTATCAATCCCATGCCAATGTTTTTTTTTATCAGATTTTCAATGACATATAATTGTGAATACTGTTTTGACACATGAAGTAGCTACAAACCGGCCGCCGACAGAAGATGTGCTGTCACAAATTCAAATAGCGCATATGAGAACTAAGTTTGATGTATTATACCTAGGTATTGAAAACCCATTGCTAGACGATGGAGATGAATGATTTAATAATAATACTAATAATAATTGGCAGGGAGTACTTCAACTAATTCTCTCTTGCATGTCGGCATTTTCCTAAATACATACATCAGCTTCTCGTTGAACCAATTTACATTTTTCTTGATAAATGCAACACGAGGTTTCATTAAAATTATATGAATAATAATGATATTAATCATAATAATAATAATTATTATTATTATTAGTATTATTATTATTATTATTGAGATTAGAATTTTAATTATAATTAAAATTATAATAATAGTTATAATAGTTATGAAATATTGATACTAAAAGTTATAATATAAATTAGAATAATAGTTTTTATTGGAGCACTCGATGGTACAATAATGATTACAAAGTTTAACAAAACATTCATACCAAAAAAATCTATTACTAACTTTAATAAAATTCAATGTGACAAGACAGAGTAGGAGACTCTTACGTCATAAATTTAAACCCATCGATTTGTCAGAATTAAAAATAAAATGGTGCTGAGGAAAAAGGTTAGCCAGATTTATTCTGTGAGTGTCTTTATTTATGTTTTGCTTCGGTGATGGAGACGACAATTGAATAGCAACTTGCCTAATCAATCATTGAGTGCGAGATGGAACGTTAGTGTAATTTAATGTAATTCACATCATTTTTATATGATATATACTAAGTCATGAGCATATCTATATCGTATTTGGAAATTTGTAATAGCAAAAGAATTCTCATCATAGCAATTTTACATTTGTTACTAAACATCAGTTATGTTAACTAAGGTCAGGTACGTTAAAATGATTTCTAATCTTTTTTTCTGTTTAAACTTATATTAATTTTATTTTATTTTAGGTAAAGTCAATAAGTCTGGACTCAGAGATTATGCATCAGAATTGCTGGATTTTTTTTTATACAATACAATTTTATATCATCAAATTAAAAAGAAAAATGGAGCAACTGAAAAGTTTTGCTGTGTGAAAAAGCGTTTAATCATTCAATTGTTCATTTGCTTTCCCGCGTTAGGAAGAATCAAATGTAGTATATTTATCAATGAGACGTACCATCATCAGTCAGCCTAAAATATACAGATTTTATGGGGAACAGTAAATTTGCTAGAACACTCGAACGAAATAACATTTCAGATTTAAAAAAAAAAATGACTTACCAAGTATATGTTGAACATACATGTAACATATTGCAAAGAACAAAAAGTTTGGAAATCAGCAGCAACGCATCTTCGATGAGCGCAGCTAAAGTGTCACAAGACGATGATGTTAAAGGCAGGACTTAACGGTGTCTGGGAAGGCGAGGATGATATCGTGAGCCGCGTTACTCTTAACACCCAAGATCGGGGCTCAGCACGCCTCTACGTTCCGTGGCTGAAATCTCCAGCATCATGCTTTTCGACGCTTTCCAAACCCTCGACTAGCGTTTAGGGCAACCAGACATGCTCAAAAACACGCTGGAACCAGACGGCACACCGCCGCACTTCCTTCATGCATGGATCAAACACGCTAGAACGGGACGGCAAACCGCCGTGCTCGTTTCCAACATGTTTTAAACACGTTGTTAAAGGACGGCACATCGCCGTTTTCGTTGCCTAGGCACTATTACTGGCCCAAGTGGGGCATCATATGGTGTTCTTGCTCGACGCCGAAGTAGATAAGGTGGGATTTTTTATGTCATCCTATGGCGCGGGCAAGAGGTTTTACCCTATCACCGCAACGAATCTATCGGTGATAGGATGCCACCTTGCTAGCCTGCCTGGTGATACTTATCTCGGAGGGTATTAACCATCGATGGGGATTGTTTCGCGAGCGATTTACGAGACGTTCGATGTGTGATGGGATCGATAAAAAGCGGAGCAAAACACGCGTTGGGTCGATCATGACGCCGCTGCACAGCTCCCCCAACCACTCAACGCTAAAATGCTAATAAATGTTTACCAACAAGTATATTTTGCCTAACGGTGAATTTAGCGTTTGCAGCTTTCTGAAAAGTAGGTGAAAAGTTACACACTTTCGTGAAAAGGACGAGAACCTATCAACCTATGTAGGACTTTAGGACTTTAGGACTTTGTCTGATCTTTCTCTACATTAAGATTTCAGTTATTGAATCTGTTCATATTTGTAGAGTTTCAATTATCCCTTGTGTTCGAATATTAATGTTATATTTTTATTGATTCATTTAGTGTGAAGTTTCACATTTCAATTTGTTTCTGATCGCATGCATTGAAAAAATGTATGGGTTCAATTATTTAATTGTTCCTACACACATTTGGAACACAGGCTGCGTTCATCATACTGCATATACACCGGTAACGTAGGCCATGGTAGTCTCACATACATTGGGATCATTGCTGTGTTGGTCTTCTCTAAATAAGCAACATAGGCCTCGTTGATCTTACATACATTGTGAACACATGCTGTGCTAGTTTTAATACATGTATTTAGAACAGAAGCTGCGGTGGACTTACACACGTTTGTAATAGAGGCCGTGTTTGACTCACATACATTGAGAACTTATGCTGAGCAGGTTTTAGGACATAAATAAATAATATAGGCTGTGTTGGTCTTACATATATTAAAAATCTACATAAAGTTGGTCCAAAGGAAAAACAAAGGCTGCGTTAGTAGTACAATTACTGTACATATTGAGAACAGAGGCCATGTTTGCTTTACATGCATCGACAACTGTGGCTTTGTTTGACTTACATACATTGGGAATAGAGGCAAGGTTGCCTTACATACATTGAGAGCATAGCCTTTGTTGGTTTCACATATGTGAGAAGCAGACTGTTCATTTTGATACATACATTGAGAACATTCATATATTTGGAACATAAATCGTAATGGTTTCACCACATCAATTGAGAACCATGTTGGTTAAACATGATATCAGCCGCTATTTATGATCATATGTTGAATGTTGTGGGATATTTCATGCCTGGAAAATAGTCAACATATTTTGTCTCTCAGTCATGTTTACGAATGAACGAAAGGCCTGGATCATTCTCGAAAACAACAGCGTAGAAACGGAGAAACGAAAGTTCGTGCAGACATTTCACATCAGAGCGTGGACAAGATGTCAACCATATCTTTCCATCGAGCTGTAAAATTTTTCATGCAAGGACGTAAAATTTTATAAAAAACGACAGAAGCAAGCCAACAATATCGTTTCCATCGAGATATCAAATTTTTCATGCGAGGACGTCATATTTTCTAAACAACGACAGAAGCGAACCAAGGGGTTTAGTCAGGGGATTTAGAATGATCCTACAATCTTCATTCAACATGTAACCATGAAATTTTACTCCAACAAATTAACCACTCACTATTTTTTTCCGTACACAACTTTAAAGAAATCCGTACAAATTTCAAAAGTGCCATAAGCATTATGCAAAAAAACGTTTGCGTTAATTTTTTGGGGCAACAGATTCTAACATTGATATAAAAAAAATCTCGGACGAGAAGCAGTTTATGGTTAAGCCACATACTTCAAATTCAAATTGGAGGTTCTGGAGCATGGCTACCCTCATCAATTTGGTGATTTGTGTCACAGTTGTCCAACGCCTGCCCAATAAGCCATGCGGCCAGATGTCGAGAACTTCCACCGTAGATCCAAGCTTTGTGCCATCAATTCGGGAGCTCAATTCGAAGCAAAGTTGTGGTGCCGAACAGTTTTCTCATGCTAAAACACAAAAAATTCT
>SDVV010040478.1:0-10530 GCA_016164225.1 Gammarus roeselii | reverse complement strand
GACGACGGTTCCTCGGTACATTCGGGACCCAGAGTGTAAGTTGAGGGGCTACCGGCCGGACCCTTTAGCACAAAAGGGCTAAGTTGTGTGAGTGTGAGCGTGTGAGGGTGTGAGGTGCGCCTTGCCGTCGGCCACCCCCCTTTCTGGGGGATGCGGCCTAGTGTCTGTATCTGTATCTGTATGTCCATGTGTTTTTTTATAAGATTTTCAATAACATATATTGTGAATCATGTTTTGAAACATGAAGTAGCTACAAACCGCCCGCCGACAGGAGATGTGCTGTCGCAAATTCACTTTATCTCTCGTTTCGCTAATTCAAATAGCGCATGTGAAAACTAAGTTTGATGTATTATACCTAAGTATTGAAAACCCATTGCTAGAAGATGAAAATTAATGATTTAATAATAATAATAAGTAATCATCCTGATACCCAAATCCATAAAATGCCACATTGACCAATGTAACTACTGCCTAATTGTCCTTACCAGCGTCCGCTGTAAGATGATGGAAAGAATGATAAACACGCCTCGTTGACTATACTTCAAATGCATGCAGGCCAACAACAGCATCCAGTGCGGCGGCCGCAAGCGTCACTCCACGACAGACCACCTCATACGACTTGAATCAGACATTCGACAGGCTTTTGACCGAGAGACACCTGTGATTTCCATATTTTCTACGATGAAAAAGCATATGACACTACCTGGAAAGGCGGTTCCATGGAAAATCTCCACCCCAATGGCCCGAGAGGCCTCCTTGCTTGTTTTAACAAGTTTCTGCAAAATCGTACCTTCATGGTCAAGGCCGGTGACACTCTCCCCATCTTATCCGCAGGAAATGAGCTTCCTTTGAGGGAGCGTCCTCAGTTTCCCTCTTTGTCTCCTTAAAATTGACCAGCTAGTTGACATTCTCCCCGGTAGCCTTTTAACAAGCATCAAAACCAAGTCGAGAACTGGGAATCCTTAAACGCATTCCTATTCTCGCACTCGAAAACAAAAAGTATGCATTTTACTCTTGTCCTTGGCCTAAACATAAAACCATCCCAAACGCTGCACAACACACCTCTAGAATACGAAGAAGCCATACAATTTCTTGGTCCTGTGCGAGACCCTAAACTCACATGGCGACTCCACATTACAACTTTGGAGACCCGCTGCGAGAAGTCAGCGAGAGTTATTTCCTAGGTAACATCCTTGAAATTTGGTACAGATATGGACACCGGCATGATCATGATCAGAACAATAATACGCTCACGCATTGACTATGGAGCTTTTGTTCACGGTTCAGCAGCCAAAACCACTCTCGAACCTCTCTCGATCGTCGCCAACAACGATATGCGCATCACAACCAATGCGTTCCGTTCCTCTCCCATCGAATCCCTGCACGTGCTGGCTAACGAGCTTCCACTTCCGCTCTGGCGAGACAAACTATAGCAACAATACTTGCTGTTTCAAGAAAAGGAGCTTAATCAAAGATTTGAACACAAAGATTTTAACGAAAGCGATCCAGATTTGCAAATGAGAATGAATAATCCGGAGTGTCCAATAATTCCTGGGATGAGCTCCCTTGCCATTCAACCGCATTAAGGGAGAATTTTGCCAGCATGGCGTTAAATGTGGCCAGGTTGGAAGAGAACTTTGTTGGCCTTCAACTCAATATAACAGACCACTTACACCTACTGTGCTAGAACTCTGTGAAACCAAATGGACAAATTAATAACAGGACTTATATAATATATCAGGCCACACTTTGTATACAAACAAAAGTATGAGTAATACGGGAGACGTTTTTTCATTTAGAAATGACAGGCTGACCTGAATACTCTTTCATCAGGCTAGAAATTGAGACGCTTTTTGTCGACATTTATTGTAACAGCGAGGTCAAACTTATAGTATGGTGTACCTTAGAGCGCTTGAAATATAGTTAGAGAAATGTTCTTTAAAGATGATGACATTTTCAGTAGCATTGATGTAGCTCATAAAAAAACGTGTATATATATATATATATTATGGATGATTTCAACGGGAATCTGCTCTAGTATCATATATCAAATTCAGTTGCTGACTATTGTAATAATTCCCTTTCACATGGCTTTTATACCCATGAATTACTGAACCAAAGCGCACAGCTGCTGGGTTAGATAACATTTTAACCAACCATGTTAATTGTGTAACTCGTGCAGCTGTGATAATTTCAGATGTCTCCGACCATTACCATATTTCATTTAAAAACAAATTCTCACAAATACCACAATCCCACAGTAATTACATCTTGCAAATATAACGACCGTAGCATTCGAAACTTTATGGAGGCGCGTGAAGCATATGAATTTAATTAAATAATATCCCAAGTGAACTCGAATGATGCTTTCACGCAGTTCCATAGCATATTAATTGAACTGTTCGAGGTGCATCTCCCGCTTGTAACAAAAGAGCTCAGCCGCTGAGCATCCGTGGATGACACCGGGCTTACTTGTCTCCTAAAACTAAAACCGTAGATACAAAAGGCATCCCATCACTCGCAGAAATTGATTTAAACGATAGAAAAATACGATCACTAAATAGACAAATATTGCTCGTGAAAACAATATCCGAAATCCGATGAGACCTTTCAAGGTAATAGCAGACAAGTCAGTAAAATCATTACTAACCTTCTCGCAAAAATTAACAGTTATTCGGATTCAAATTTATTGACGATGAAGTTATCACTAATACACAAACGATTTCTAATGCCTTAAATGATTACTTCAATAGTGTTGCTGAGACTCTAAGTGAATCAATTATTAACAACAGTAATATCCCTTATGAACATTGTTTAGAAAATGCAGTTTCTGAACAGCCAATCTTTAACCCTACCGACCCAAGCGAAGTATAAGTAATCATAAATGGTTCGAAAAATAGTAGCAGCACTGGCTGTGAAAACTACCCAACCAATGTAATTGAAGCTATATCTGGGACAATTGTAGCTCCCTTGACTCAACTTATTAATTGGTCACTCATGCAAGAATTTTTTTATGATGTACTAAAAATCTCTGTAATTAATTCAATTTATAAAAATAAAACCAGAACTGACTTAAAAAATGATCGAACTATAAGTCCTGCCGTCATGAGAGAAAGTTTTTATAGTATTTTATGCTGGACTCACTTTTTACCAAATACCCTACTTAGTCAAGATCAATTAGGCCTCCAGGCTTTCAGGGATACAGAGCATACATGCTCTATTCAAATTTGCGGGAGACGTTGTTGATGGGTTTGATAGTGGGAAAGTCACCGTTGCAACTTGGATGGACCTTAGCAAAGCCTTCGATTGCGTGAATCATGAGATTTTGGACGCGAATATACAGCTTTATAGAGTTAGTTCTATTGACAAGAGTTGGATACACAGTCATTTTGTTGATATCAAACACATTCTGAGTTGGGAATACAGGAGTACCGCATGGGTCAACCCTTTGCCTCTGCTCTTCCTTATTTATATTACTGACTTTGTAAACACTGGCGACAGGCTATCTTTTGTAAATTTCGAAGAAGATACTACAGTTTATTCGACCTAAATTTTCTCTAATGATACTTTTACTAATTTAAAAAATTAATTGGACCACATTTCAAAAAGGTTCACATCCAATAAGCTGAAGCTAAATGTCGACAAGGTGCAGTTCATTATGTTTTCCAACAGGAAAATCGTCATTTCTAACACATGAGTTAAATGGAAAGGTCAACCGGTTGCATGTGTAGCAATAACAAGTTTCTCGGGGTAGTAGTAGCTCAGAGGCTTGATTGGAAAGATCACGATTCGCCGGGAAATTATCCAGCACGTGTGACATCCTTTAAAAAACAGAAATTGTCGTACGACTTCGTCGAAAAGTCTTTTGTACTACCGCTTTATTCATCCATTTCTGACCTATTGCGTGAACATGCATACTTCTCCCTACCAAACTAACATACGACCTATCATTCCTAGCCAAAAGCGTGCTATAAGAACACTATCACATGCTTGCAGACGTGACCACACGTTGCCTCTCTTGTATCCATGGAATATTCCCCCATAGTGTTACAACGTTACTTTTTTTCGCTGAAGTGTTCGCTCACAAAGCTTTTATTAAATCAATTAACTTTCATTGATAACATTTTCATTAGAAATGATCCTGTTTATAATCATCGTAACAATGCGGATTTTAAAATTCACCGTAATTCGTCAACACAGTCCCAACTATTTTTAAAATACAGAGTTGCTAAACTTGTAATTCGACTGCCATAGATACAAGGACGAGTAGCAGTATAGCTACCTTCAAACGCGAGCAAAAGTTATACCTATTTGATCTTGTACGTGCAGAAATTCTTGAATTGTAATTCGCTTCCGCTATGCAATTTGCCGTGTCAACTATTTGCGATTCATTAGTTTCCTTTTATATATACTTTCATTCTATATTTTTTCCCGTTTAAAATACTCAAATTGCAAGTCATCTTGTTCATGTAGAAACTTGTTCAATTCTTTTACTCATCTGTTATGACGAATTGAAATGTTTTTGTCTTGTGCATATGTAACATGTCATGCTAACTATGCAGTAAGTCGCAATATTTGCGTCTTCGTGTGCCAAACAATGGGTGAGTTATGTAAAAGACAATTACATGCATGACATTTTCTACTCTTGAGTATTTTATTAAACGCTCGGTTGAAACAGTAAATTGATTGATTACGTTAATGTCTGTGGCCCTAATACTTTATTAACTGTTCATGGAATCATTAGTTCAATTGAACGATTTTATGTCACGACATATTGAGCAATGGGGAATAGAGAATGTCCTCCAACAATGTCCTTCGGTTGGTGGGATGGAGAGGTCTCTAACCATAGTTATAAGATGATATTAAGTTCATTTAAATAGCAAGTGTTGTCTTCAGAACAGCTCACGCTGACGAAGACTGATGCGTATCATCTTTGTATTCTGATGTTTCTGTCACTTTGTCAACATGTCATTATACCTAAAGAAATGTTCATTCGCAAATTCCAGCCCAGCTCTTGACCAAACCACCAACATTTCCGATGAACGCCTCATTGCGGCTGAGAAGCATGCATATATGCCCACTATTCTCCCTACGCGTAGACGACTTACTGACCTCGCTGGAGAATAAGCACAAGGCTATCAAGCCTTCATTCCCCTATCGGATTATTCACATTAACATACCAATTTGGATGGTCAACCCGTCGCATGTTAACCTATGTTTGCAAATAGACGCCAAATCAACTACTCCAACCAACACGTACCGCTGAGAATTTTCGAGACTAATCGAGGAACAAGATGCAACGTGGCACGGCGTCGAGTGAAAAATTATTTCTTGTAAACCTATTAACTCGGGGAGTTATCTATCGGATCTGTTGTTGAGGTTGAAGGGGTAGGCCGTAGCAGCAGCAGTAGTGTTGGATGCGACAACCTCTGGCGAGCGTTGGGGCCAGAGGCCTCCCTATATTTGGGGGCCTTAGGAAATAATTAGTGCAGGCATCTTGGCGGGGCCTTCGGTTCCTCTTAAAAAAATATGTTTTCAGGCTACCGCTATTTATACACTGACTGCTCCAACACCGCAGACGGACTGGGAGCTGTCGCTGTGTGCGGGAAACCTCACGTTCGGTTATCTTCCCCCAGGAAGCCTCTGTTTTTCTCTGAGGGGATGTAAACTCTCGAATTGGCCATCCTACTGTGGCGACCGTTTATGAGCGAAAGAAAATTCGTTTATGGTTAATCTATAACTGGAAAAACCATTTAGACTTTTCCCACGTCGAACATAACTTTATAAAAAAAATTCTTACGGTAGTACATCTAGGCATTCCTTCTTAATGGATAATGTAAATTAAATTTCCAATGAGTTAAAATATCGAGCGAAAATTTATCACTGAAGATTTCACTTAATTCGTCATAAACGAATTTTTCAAAATTCGTCATACACGAATTTTTTAAAATTCGTCGTAAACGAATTTTCTTTCGCTACTGTACATATGGCGGAAATCTACATATTGTTCAATGAGCAGTCTCAAGAATTTATTGAGGTAGATATTGGATGGAGTAGTTGTTTTAGGATATATTTGTATAGTTCTGAATTGACTGGCGGTGGGTTGATCTTCCACGTAAGTGTGCTGATTTAGGTAATCCGGTAAGAGAAGGAAGACGTGATTGTACCCACGTAGGGAGAATAGCTGCTAGATATTTCTTAGAGGCGCATAACGTCGTTTATCAGTAATATCAGTGATGTGGTTATATGCTGTTTTTTTATTAAGTTCCTAGTTTTGGAGTAGTATTGCAGTGAGAGTTTATATCTGGCCAAACGAAAGCGAAGGCTCATTGGCTACTGCTTTCCAGGATTCGATTAGAGTGGAGTGAAACGCGCCAGGTTCGATGTGCATAGCGTTGTTAGCCGTGGTCGAAAGCGGTCTGAAACTCTTGGCTGTTGAATTGTGAACAACAGCTCTACAGTCCAGAAATAATGTGTATTAGTGTTCTGTATTATTTAATGCACGTGTCCTGTTCGGCCCCCATTTGAAGGATGCTACAGAAAGAATCATTCCGATCGACTCCGGCAGCGGGTCCGTAGGGTGCAGTGTGTGTAGAGTGCCCCGCGAGATCCAGAAATGGGATGGATTCAATATATACTAGTGGTGCGCTGTGTAGCGTTAGGGCTGGTTTTAGGTGTAGACCGGGGATGAGAATAGAGTAATTGTTAATTTTTGATGCTGAAAATCTGAATACATGTAAAGAAGCCAAGTTCCCAACTTGGTCCAAACACCTGTGAAATTTATGTAGAAATGTTAATTCAACATAATCTCCAGAAATGAGATTATATGAGGATATAAAAAAGTGACACTAAGTACGCCCCATTGATGGACGACCATTCCTGGGGATAAGATGCGATAAAGTGTTACCGACATTGACCTCAAAGGTACTATTCTCACAGCAATGGGATTTCATTGTGTCATACTTCCAGGTGGTGTCATATGTTTTTTCAACGTCAAAGAAAATGTAAACTCATGTAACCTCGGACGAACGCCTTTAATCGTACGAGATGGTATGTCATGGAGGGGAGTTGTGGCCGTCGCACTGATTGTTGTTAAGGCCTGCGGGCTATTCAAGCAAAACAACGTTGTACGAGTTTATTAGTCTTTTCATTGTTTCATGGAGGACGCTAGGAAGTGCAACAGGGCGGTAGTTACGTTTTCCACCGTGGCATTTTGCGGGATTGGGTTTCCAGATGATGATTACTGATTCTTTACGCTGGTCAGGGAAAAATTTGTTTGAATACATTTTGTTGAACACTTCCAGTAGGTTCTCGAGTGTACCTTCAGGGAGTTGTTGCTCAAATTGATGTACACCCCTGGTCCGACCCGTGCGAAGTTTCACGAGTATGATCAATGTCATCTGTAGTTCGTGGATAGAGAAGGGTTTATTGTACCACTTTTCGTTATTAGAAGTGAAGTCAGCATGTTCCCCATGTTACTTAATGTGTTTTCTGGTTGGAAATTAGCTGTTTTTTGTGAATTGGGATTTCTGATGGAAAGTTTGGGCAAGTTTGTCAGCTGTTTTCGCTTATGAAGAATAAATGGTATCTTCGTCTGAAATGATGGACATCGGTCGCTCGGGGCGACCCTGAATATGTTTGATGTTTACCCACACTTGATTGAATGGGCTGTACCGGTTAATAGTGTTGGCTAATTAGGTTCAATTTTCTCTTTTATTCTCTAGGTTTAGTTTACGCAATTCACCGGATGCATTCCTCCGCGAATCCAAAATTATACGGAACCGTGCGCATTTTTGCAGCGCCAGTTAATTCTGGGCACCGCCTCAGTTCTGGAAAGAGATGGAGGGGAATATTGAGGGATAAATGTGGCAGTTGCACTTTGGAACTTATCGTATAGGTGACTGACGAGGTCACGCTCTGAAATGTTCACCGGAGTACTGACGTGAGTCTCTGTTAGCTGTCAGGAATACTGAAAGCGGGAAGGGGGAGCGACCGACCCCGCCGCCAACCCCCTTCGTGTCACGCGATATATGCCGAATATTCCTCCCAACCGGCTTTCTGGTAGTTGAAACGAAGTTCTTGTGCAAAGGGGTTGTTAGATTGATTAAAGAGTTGAGTTATGACGACTTGGTTAAAGTCACTGTCATGCGGTGATTGCAGTTCTTGCCAAATGAGTGTTCCAAAGTAGGAGAGCATATGGATAGGCCAATGGCAGTTCATTTTCCAGCGCAATTCGGGTGCGTTCTCTGCTATTGAGAAAAAACAGGTTTGGATAATCTATGGTGTTAGCCTCTATCACTCCCATGGAATCTGTTCTCTTACATCCCCACTTTTAGTGGTAGCTGTTAGAGTTTCCGAGAAGGAGCACAAGAGAATGCTAATATCTGAACAGTTCGGTCAACAATGTTTCTGACAGTCGGTGGTTTCGTGACGAGTAGATAGATCACACTGGTGTGGGTCATGTGGGGGGGAATTAAGGATAGTAACTAAATTTTCTTGTTCCGAAGTACCAGGTAATTCCACTGAAGTATTGTGTTGTTCATTACAAACGTGATACAGATTTAGACCTTGGTTTTATGATGTTTATGTATTTCAGTCAGCTTGGTCGTCCTGGATCGTGAGCGTCTGCAAGAACGTCAGCAGAAACGCCCACTTCAGTGTCCGCTGTGTGGGGTACGTGGTCTTCTGGTCTTACCACGTTCACGGCTGTGAGCGCGTTGGTAGGAGGAGGAGCGTGTATGGTATTCGTGTTTACTCTTTGAGCGTACAATATTTTATTTTAAGGTGGGCTTTTCAATCGGGGTAATTGGCTTACTAATAGCCGGTGGGTTACTTGGGTCAGCTGCGGTACTGGGCTGTACAGCGATTCAGGTTCAAGTCTCACGTAGTAGATAATCGTATGGCGTGAGATAAGAAAGTTGGATTCCCCTTTCTGGTTTGCTAGACGTTTGTACGATCATGGTGGATATGAGAAAGTCTGCATATCGGCTCTACGAGCTGCCGTTAGTGGACTGTTATTTATATTTTGTTTTGTGCTAATTGTGTATCGATTAACTCGAGATCGTCATCAGAAAAAACGATGTTTTTTTGCAGTGGTAGTGCTTGTGTTCTACGGTCAACTGAGTAAGCAGTATCCTCCGCGGAGCCTACCACGGCAACGCGGGCTCATTGCAAGGGCCACTTTCCACAGCACGGCGGCAGTCGTTGGGCTGGGAGCCACAGCACGGCTACTAGTGTAGGTGCTGAGAGCGTATTAGAAGGTATTATCGGTGGGGAATGGCTATCAACAGCATGGTTTTATTTATTTGTTGTTCTACCTACTTTGACCTACTTTGGGGAAACCAAGGCAATTGGATGTCTTGTCAGATTTGAACGGATTGTTTCCGTCTGATTTTGCGGTTATTTTGCATGTTTTTTTTTCATCTCTATGTTTTAGGCAGTCGCGGTCACCTGCCTCATGAATTTATGGGCAGTGATGACACTTAGGTTGAAAGACTTTGCCATCATTTTTAGTGTTTGCCGGGCATCTCCTAATGCGTTGAAGAGTGTCTGGATAGCAATATTTGATGACTCGGAGCATGGGTGAATTATAGTTTTCCTTTGCTCACCCGAGATTGCAATGAATTCAGGTGTATCAGTTTGCAATGACAGCCTGAGAAGCGCACATGTCAGTTGAAGGGGTGAAGTTAGAAAGGTATTCGTCTGGGGGAATTGAAGGACGAATGTAGGTCAACTGTAACTTTGTGTTTGTCAATGTGAGTATTTTTACTGTGTGACGCTGCTCTGTTCGGATCGTACAACGTGGGTTACATTTAATTCCGGCTTACCGCCTACTTGTTTTACTATTGAATTAATCATAATGAAGTGATTCATTGAGACAATGCATCGTAGCCTTTAGATCCCGAGTAAAAGGCGTCCGAATTTGTGTACCTTTACGTAATTTTCTCTATCGTTATTACCAATCCACGTGTCCCCGTCCTAGCATTCTGTCACCCGTCCCTGGCACCTAGCACCGGGGACTCGTTCATGAACAGTTGATCGAACAATATTAAAAATAGTCACCGAAAAATTTACTCTATATATGGCACATACAGTATGCGTTGCTATGATACATAAAGGCCTTATAGAACTCGATGTATACAAATCATTTGCGTATCGTATAATCGGTCAGGGAGAATGTAGAGAACTAGTTCCTATTTCTACGAAACGTTCCAATGGTACGTGTTAGTGATGGACCAGATGCCATATTATGGATAGACCCGAATGTGGATGTGGTTCGGATCTTGCAGCTGGGAGTTCCGTCAATGCGGATAATCCGATATTATTATTGGACAGTAAAATGAAGCCAATTACATAGACACATTATTTGACAATAGTTATTTTGTTGATAAAAAGAAGCTGTATTTCTCACACTATTGAATAAATTCATTTTATACAGCTAATGCGAATCTCCGATGGAGAAGAGGAATTGCAAAGGACGTTGATTGTCTACTTGAAGGAAAACTTCTCCCTTACAAGTTTGCATGCTTG
>SDVV010040476.1:0-10530 GCA_016164225.1 Gammarus roeselii | reverse complement strand
CCTTCTTCTCTCCTCTGCTCTTACCCCCCAAGCCTCAGCTCCATAGAGTACAGTTGGGACAACAACACCCTCATACAGCCCTCTCTTTGCTTCCATCCCCAACGTCCTACAGCTCATTACACTCTTCAGTGCACCCAACACTTTACATCCCTCCTTCACTCGCGCCTTCACTTCAGTTTCCACTAGTTCAGTTTTCTCCACATGTGAGCCCAGATACTTAAAACACTAAACTTCCTATAACATATAAGGACAACCTAAATTCCCGTGACCTGCAAACAGTTCATCTCAACAAACAGTTGGCCAACCCACCAGCTTTTGCAGCCACCATACAAATATGATGATGGAATCGGAGACTGGTATCTACACTGACACCTAAGCCTCTGCGTGTAGGGACAAACTTCAATACTCTGCCCTGCATGACGTACTGGTTAGCTGGAACCATAGCATAAAATTCATTACGACCTCTTAACATAACAGCGCAGCACAATACACTTATCCGGATTCAGTCCAAGGTTCCAGGACCGTGCAACTGAGTCAACTGTATCCAACTGACTTTGCAGTGACTGGACACTCTGAGCAGCAGACTCAGTGTCCTTGCGCGAGTATCTCAAGTACAACTTGTAGTTATCAGCAAATACTTTGAACTTGCATGAGAGACCACTAGAGATGTGATTAATATAAATCAGGAACAACAGCGGCCCAAGGATAGAACCCTGGGGCACACCACTCGTCGCAGCAACTGGGCTGCTAACGCTGTCATTCACACAAACGCTCATCACTCTGCCTGAGAAAAAATCAGAGATCCAGGCTAGCAAAAAAATTACAAACGCCCAAGGATTTCGATTTGGACAGGAGCACAGCATGACTCACCACATCAAATGCCTTTGAGAAATCCAGCATCACAGCATCCACAATATATCCCTCATCAATCCACCTCCCAACATCATCATAGGTCAACAGCAATTTGTCCTCAGTGCTACGGCCTCTCCGAAAACCATACTGATGAGGTGACAAAATATTATTGCTCTCAAGATACTCAGTCAACCGTGATACAACCATTCTTTCCATCGATTTGCAGCTAACTGATGTCAAGCTCACAGACCTGTAATTCAGAGGATCAGTGTGGGACTTGGCCTTAAATAGGGGTACAACCAGCGATCTGCTCCAGGCTTCAGGGACCATTCCTGTCCTCAATGTCTGTTGAAAAATCAATCAAAGAGAGAGGGAGAGCTCAACAGCACTGTTACTTAGCAGATGTGGATGGAGGCCATCTGGACCCACAGTGGAACTGGGATCAAGAGCGGAAAGGACACGTTGGACCCACAACCTAGGGAAGTCAACATCCGCCAAACTTCCCGCAAAAAAAATAGAAAGGGGCTGGATGGGTTGGAGCTGTACTAACAAAGATACAGATACAGACACTAGGCCGAAATCACCCAGTAGGGGGTGGCCGACGGCAAGGCGCACCTCACGCTCTCATACACTCACACTCGCACACCTTGGCTCTTTTGCTCAAAAGGGTCCGGCCGGGGACCCCGAAACACACCATCCGGGTCATGAGTGCGGTTCGAGTCCAGTGTCGGCAGCAGGGCCCGACAGCGTGACTGGTTTTCCCCTGCCGCGTCATAATGACACCCCCCCCTCCCCCGCCAACGACCATCCCGTCTCTCAACGATATGCCTAGGGCGGAAAAGCACATAAGGGCAGCGTCAAAGCTCATCCGTTCACTATCATTCTCCGCTCACGCCTATCCAGTGCACGCTCTCTCGCTACCTCCACACTCACGTCTCTTCTTCCTAACGCCTGCTTCACACCATCCATCCACCCAAACTTCGGTCTCCCTCTAGGCCTGCAACCACTTGCCTCCACACCCATCACCCTTTTCTCCAATCTCTCATCATCCATCCTCACCATGTGCTCGCACCATCTCAGAACACGCGAATCCACTCGTCCGTCCTCCAACTTCTTCACCATCCCCGTTCTGGTGCGAACCACGTCGTTAGTGAACCTGTCTCTCAGCGACACTCCAGTCATGCTCCTCAAACATTTCATTTCGAAAACATTCAATCTTCTTCTCTCCTCTGCTCTCACCCCCCAAGTCTCAGCTCTGTACAGCACAGTTGGCACAAGGACACCCTCATACAGCCTCATCTTTGTTTCCATCCCTAACGTCCTGCAGCTCATTACGCTCTTCAGTGCACCCAACACTTTACACCCCTTCTTCACTAACGACTTCACCTCAGTTTCCACTAATTAAATCTTCTCTACATGGGAGACCAGATACTTAAAACACTGAACTTCTTCTAACAACTCTTCATTTAGGAGGACACTAATTCTGCTCGCATCGACAGTCCTCGAGCATCTCATTACTTTACTTTTACCCACGTTCACTCGAAGCTTCCTACTCTCACACACTCTACCAAACTCAGACTCTAGTCTACATAGCTTCTCCTCTGGATCCGCAACCGGGGCCGTATCATCCGAAAATAGCAACTGGCTCAGCTGCCAACTCCGCCCATTCGCCCAACAGCTCCAAGTCATGACCCAGTACACTCGCGTTCACCTCCTTGACCACTCCATCCATATAGATATTGAACAGCGAGGGAGACATTACGCAGCCTTGTCTCAGTCCCACCTTCACTGAGAACCAATTACTCACCTCGCTTCCCACTCTGACACATGCTCGGCTGTCAGCATAGAAACTCTGCACCGCTTTCAACAGATGTCCGCCCACTCCATACAAACGCAACACCCTCCACAGCGCTTCTCTGTCAATCCTGTCATATGCCTTCTCCAGATCCATGGGAGCCCAGAACACGTCCTTTCTCTTTGCAAGGTACTTCTCACATACCTGTCGCAATGCAAAAATCTGATCGGCGCACCCTCTACCACTCTTAAAACCACACTGTTCCTCTCCAATTGCGCAGTCCGTACAGTCTTTTATCCTTTTGATCAGCACTCTCCCGTACAACACACCAGCCACACTTAACAGACTGATACCTCTCGAGTTGCAGCATTCATTTTTATCTCCTTTGCCCTTATACGGCGGAACAATGCAGTCACTGCGACACTCAACTGGTACTACGCCTGCCACAAAACACACGTTTAGCAACCTCACCAACCATTCGATAATCGTTAATCCACCCTTTTTTCAGTCACTCGGTCGGAACGTTATCCAAACCAGGGGCTTTCTCTGCTCTCATCACCTCCACTGCCTCCTGCACCTCTTCCCTGGTAATGTCCGCCACAAGTCTTTCTCCCAAAACTGGCATCCGAACACCATCACCCACTGCTACAATGTCAGCCTCCCTGTCATCCTCGACATTCAACAACTCATCAAAATACTCCGCCTACCTCTTCCGTACATCACCACTTTCCAACAACAACTGGCCGTTTTCATCTTTCACCACTTCCTTCTTTCCGGTCTCTCCTTTTCTCACCCGCTTCACCTCTTTCCAGAACATCTTTTTGTTCTCCTCAAAATTCTGGCACAACCGTCTGCCCCACCTGACATCAGCGTCCCTTTTGGCTCTCCTCACCACCCGCTTCACCTCGTTTTTCCTCTCTTTATAGCCTTCATATGCCACCACCGACTTTACCTGCGACCACTCCTCAAACGCTCCTTCAGTTTCACCTCCTAGTTCCACCACTCGCAACCTTTCCTTCTGCACCCGCCCACACGGCGCGCACCACACACATTCTTCGCACGTCTCAGCAACGCATCTCTTAACGTCTCCCATTCTTGCTCCACATCTCTCAGGTTCTGTCCTCTCACGTTGTCATATTCTTCTCTCAACGCCTGTTGGAAATCCTCAGCTCTGCTACTCACATTTAGTTCACTCACTTTCACTACCTCTCTTCCTCCTCCCACTCTTTTGTTGCCCTTCCACCTCTGCTCCACTCTTAATCTAGCTGCCACCAGCAGATGGTCAGACACTCCTCCTCCTTCCCCTCTCAACACCTGCACATCCAGCAGCCTCCCCACCACTCTCCTCGATATCAGCACAAAATCCATCAGCGCTCTTTCCACCACTGCACAACGAGCCAGCCTTACCCGCGTGTACTTGTGGATATCTTGCTTCTTGAACAAACTGTTCCCGACCACCAACTCCTGCTCCATACACAGACCTATCAGGTTTTCTCCACTGTCATTTCTACCGGGAACGCCATACCTTCCTATCACATTTTCCACCACTGCATCTCCAACTCTCGCAGTAAGGTCACCCAGTACAACTACATTGAATTGATCTCCAAAACTCTCAATACACTCACTCAGGTCAGTCCAGAATTGTTCCCTCTCCTCCTCACTCCTTTCGCTACCTGAACCATATGCACTCACAAATACCCAACTTTCTACGCCCAACTTAACTATCACCCACTTCAATCTTGAGAACACCTCCTTCCCCTCGGTAACGCTACTAGCCAAACTATCACTTAATATCAAAACCACGCCTACTCGCGCCCAACCTTCCTCCACACCAGACTTTCTTCCAATTACCACACCAAACTCACATTCTCTCTTACCTTTCAATTTCGTCTCACTCAGCGCCAACACATCAAACTTCTTCTTCACAAAGATCTCACCAATCTCCCTCCTCTTTACATCATTCGTACTACAGCCACGCACATTCAGTGTTCCTAACAATAGGGTTCGGAGAGGTGAGCCTCTTCTCCTCACGCTCGTCTTGCCGTCTTTGAGGAAGAGTTTTACAGAGAAAGGGATTCCTAGCTCCTTCGCCCCGCCCTTTTTCGTCGCCTTTTACGACACGCAGGGGATACGGTAGCACGATTCTTCTCCCGGCTTCTAGTCGGCTTCTGCGATACGCGGTGGATGCGGTTGCAAGATTCTATCGCCCCGGCTACAAGGATCCCGAAAAAGAAGCAGCAAAGACTTTGCATATCCTACCAGGATCTTGCACTATCTCTACCATCGGCAATTGGAGAGGACCCACAGCTGGACGACCAAGCATTTTATTTCTCACATAAACATGGAACAGCTCACGGTTTTCAGGCCTGTTTAGTAAATCAGACTTGTACTTCTTCCTGGAGTCAATGTAAAAATTTATATTTTGCCTATTCAGCTCATTAAATATGTGTCATCTTTAAAGAGCACTGACTGAATTGCGACCCTCTGCCCCTCTGACCCGCTTGTATGCAAGCCATGCCCTTGATCTCTCGCGAGCAAGAGCGGGGGGCGCCCTCATAGCCTATTGGGGGCCAGAACAAACAGGCGTAAGAGGTATGAACTTATCAATGAGGGACAACAAGACTGACTGAAGAACGGAAAAAATTTCACACACTGAAGAATAGCTAAATTCTAGCCCCCAGTCAATCTGGGACACCAACCCGATTGGGAGCACCACCACCACCCCGACCAGTCACAGCAACACCACTACTGTCGGCAGCCCCAGGAACTAAAGACCTAAAGACCTAGCTCTAAGAAGGGAAGGGACAGGAAGTGACCTAATTGAAAACCTAATTGAATTTTTATTTGTGTTGTGCAAATTGGGAAAAGAAATATCTGTGAAAGTAATAGGCTGTGAATAGATATATTCTGTGCTATTGGAAAGAGTTATAGATTTTTTTTCATTAAGTACACATTAATTTGAATTGTGTCGAAACTCACACTACCTTCATAAAAAAATGGCTAGTGATTTGTGCTCGGCCTGCTTCAAATACCCCAATTTAAAAGTGTGAAATATACCAAACATATTCTTTTCATCTGTCATATGTTATTAGAGGTGTTAGTGATCCAAAAAAACAAGCTTTTCTATTCCATTGCCCAAATGGCAAATGCTTCAACGTTGAAGAAAAGGAAGATTTGCACTGTGAAAGTCAAGAAGGCATAATGGAATTGTAATGCATGCTAGGGACAGGAAAATATCGATATTGTTTGCGCGGAATTTGATGAATGTTTCTGCAAATCTTGTTCAAAAGTGTCCAATGCTGGACTGATGTGCTACAGGATTCTGGGGAAATAATTCGAATGGTTTTGCAGCAGGTGTGTGTCCTGTTTTGATGTTAAAAACAAAACGGCTGGGGAAAAACAGGACCAAATAATTAGTGTGCAGAGTACTGCCATAACTGCTGATGGTCACTATACCTCATTATCCACTGGCAGTCAGGGTACAGAAGGGACTGCTAGTGACCAGAACAGTGATATGGTGTGTGACATTGGTGTAGATAGAGATGTTACTGTTATGATAAATTCCAGTGAAAATAGCGTTAGGGAAAATGAAAGTGATACTGGAGAGAGCAAATAGGAGATAATTTACCCACCCAGATTGTGAGCCTGGGTCAAATAAAAACTGTAATAGTGATCAAGAAAGTGAACGTGGCCCAGGAGGCCAAAAACAAAAACTAGTACCCACAGTGAGAAGCCTGAAACAAGATCAAGAGTGTTAGGGAATGAATGTAGTTTTACCCACCCAAAGCGTTGCAATAAGTTCATGGAATTGGAAAGGTATGGTTGCAAAAGTGATGAACACTGTAAGAAATTCCATCCAAGGGTATGTAATGACTCATATCGTCATATGCAATGCACCAAAAAAGGTGTGAGTTGCTGCGTATTAGAAAAACACTGGAGCCCTAGCAAGATGTAACTACTGGAGCCAGCAGACAAGGAAATGCCAATCATAGCTACCCACAGCAACACCCAAACATTAACCACGTTGGCCTAAGAGGTTGGGTCTAACAACAGCCTCGATTACACGACACGCGCTTCCAAAACCGTGCCCAACAGGTTCCTCTCGCGGCGTCAACGGGAGGTCACCCTCGTTACAGTGACCAGTACAGGCCTTCCTGTAATGGCAGATGCCCTCTTGGTGATGCTCGCGTGAGTCCATCTGTAGCGGTACATGGCCATCACCACTGCAGTGCTGACTAGTCACAGATGAAACAATCTTTTTTAGAAACTCTGGAGAGTCTCATACTTTGCCCTTGCAAACCAAAGCTCCCACTGGTGAGAGAGCTGCCAACACTGAGTCAGTAGAGGAAACACTATCTCAAAAATCATTCAACCAAAATGAATTTAAAAAGTGTCACCTCTTAAATTTACAAGGCCTCCATAACACCAGCCAATATAGCAAAATATAAAGTTGATCCAAGATATTCTATCTGACAGTGATTCACTCTTTATTGGCTTAACTGAGACATATCTAAATCTAAATGAAAATGTTAAATCAGCTGAGCTCTATATTGAAAATTACATTTTTTTCAGAAGTGACTGCACAAATAGGAAATGTGGTGGTGTTGGAGTCAATGTGAAAGAGGGTCTTGGAAGCTGCAAAGAGGTGAAGTTTTCCAATGATTACTGCGAGTGTCTTGCTGTTAAAGTTGAAAAGCTGAAACCCATAATAATTATAGTGTATAGACCACCAAACTGCGAGTTTGTGCATTTTGAAGATATGCTTGGAATCGTACAGATGTACATGTCAAACATTGATCACACTGAATTTAAGATCTTGCTCTGTTGTGACTTCAATTTTCTATTCATCAAATGGTTAAATAATGATCAAGCCGCGGCACCTGGTAGCTATATCATTGGTGAAGGTAACACCGACAACAAATCAAGCTGAAACACTGTTCAAATTAGTTGATAGCTATTTTCTTACCCAAATTATTGAAAAGCCAACACGAAATAACAATATCTTGAATCTAGTGTTTTTCAACTCAGTTGAGTATATAAAAAACATTAGAATAACTAAAACTGCACTATCAGATCATAATGTGGTTGAATTAAGTCTAGATGCTGACCTACTGAGAAGGAACACAGTAAATACCATCTTCTTTGGGAAATGACTTTCTGGCAACTGAACTTCTTTAGTGCAGACATAAATTGGGTAAATATACACAAATCTCTGTCCAATATTGATTGGAAACAACTCATTGATCAGGCAAACCGTGTTGAAGAAGCAATGAATAACTTTGATGATATACTGTTGCAGGTGTGTGTACAACATGTGCCAATAAAAAGAAAAATGCCCAAAAGAAGCAAGTATTATTCAGAAAGAAAATTGCCCATGAAAAAGCCAGCAATGAAACAGAACAAACTTTGCAATGAAGTAAGCCCCTTTTAGACGCATGAAACAAGAAGAAGGCATCATCGTGATTGAAAGCAGATAAAAGGTTCACATGATCAAGAGAAGAGAAAATGAAAAGAAAGCTATTGAAAAAATAACAAAAAATTCTAAATTTTTCTTTGCCTATGCAGCCAAATTCTCAACCTCTAAAAATAAAATTGGCCCATTAATTGATAAATCCGGTCAACTGGTAGATGAAAACAAAGCAATGAGCAAGTTGTTGAGTGAGAAATACAGACGGTATTTAGTATCCCAATGCTTACTCATACAAATCCTGAAATTGCCTCCAAATTTTCATTGACTGATCTTAACATTGACATCTCTAAAATTACAAAAGCTATTGATGACATAGATAGCAATAGTGCATCCGGACCAGACGACATCCCAGCTGTTATATTTAAACAATGCAAACAGGTACTGTCAAAACCCTACAAATGTTGTGGCAGAAGTCTTTGGACACTTCCGATATTCCACAGACCATGAAACATGCCGTTATCTTCCCGCTAGCAAAAGGAGGTAGCCTCACAAGCCCATCAAATTACAGACCAATTTCTTTGCCATCACATGTAGCAAGTAAAAATATTCGAAAGAGTAATGAAAGAACGAATATTGAATTTTCTTGAAAAAAATAAATGGTTCAACTCCAAGCAAAATGGTTTCAGAAGTAAGAGGAGTACGTTGACCCAACTGCTGGAGCACTATGACAAATTAATAAATGCATTGTGTGATGGATCAAATGTGGATGTAATTTATCTTGATTTTGCCAAGGCCTTTGACAAAGTAGATCACAGTATACTGTTATCAAAACTATATAACGCCAGTATCCAGGGGAATGTTAACAAATGGATCAAAATCTTTCTGAAAGGCAGAACTCAAAGTGTGATAGTAACTGGAGAAACCTCTGCGCCAGTGGAAGTCCTTAGTGGGGTCCCACAAGGCTCTGTGCTTAGACAACCGCTTTTCTTAATATTGGCTAATGATCTGGGCCAAAACTGTCCACATACATCAGTCTCTTGCTTTGCAGATCATACCAGAGTACTAGGCATTGTCAATGACTTGAGTGATGTAGAAAAGGTTCAAACTGATCTGAAAGGAATCTTCAAGTGGGCTGGTGAAAACAAAATGCAATTTAACTAATCTAAATTTGAATCATTGAGATATGGAGAAAAATCCGACTTAAAACCCAGAGCATCCGATAATTCTAGCAATAACACAGCTATAAAAGAAAAAGAAAGCTTGCGTGATCTAGGTGTACTAATGCAAAACAATGCTTCTTTCCATGAACAAATTGCAAAGGTTGAAGCCAGTGGCAGAAGACTGTGTTCTTGGGTCATGAGTACCTTTCTGGCTAGAGATAAAAGGACAATGTTGACTCCTTGAAAACAACTAATCTAACCAGTCATTGGCTATTGCTTCCCTCTCTGGATTCCCCATAAGCAGAGAGATCTGAATAGACTTGGAGCAGTGCAAAAAAGCTTGACCTCTAATATTACGGAGGTAAAGAAAATGGACTATTACGACAGATGAAACGCCTTGAGGCTATACTCAATTTAAAGACGTTTGGAAAAATTCATGGTCATAAACGTTTGGAAATTATGGAAGGATACACTGTCAATGTGAACGAAAAAATTGTAACAAAAGTGACCATGAGAAACCAGGCAAGAAGTGGCCGAATATGTTGCTTCAAAGTGCCATATATGACGGGCGGCAAAGCGATGCAAACAGTTGCATTCAACAGCTTTACGTGCCGCGCACCTCGGTTATTCGACCGAATGCCATTGAAAATACGTGAGATCAAACGGGTGTCACAACTGTCAGCTACAGCAAACATTTTGATGTTCAAGACCCGACTGGACAAATTCCTCAACTGTGTTCCAGATCAACCCCAAATTAATTGATACCCTCACTGTGGGGTGGAAACTGAAGTAAAGACGTGAGCGAAGGAGGGATGTAAAGTGTTGGGTGCACTAAAGAGTGTAATGAGCTGTAGGACGTTGGGGATGGAATTAAAAAGAGGGCTGTATGAGTGTGTTGTTGTCCCAACTGTGCTCTACGGAGCTGAGGCTTGGAAGGTGAGAGCAGAGGAGAGAAGAAGGTTGAATGTTTCCGAGATGAAATGTCTGAGGAGCGTGGCTGGAGTAACGCTGAGAGACCGGATCAC
The DNA here is from genome assembly GCA_016164225.1 of Gammarus roeselii. Classification (NCBI taxonomy): domain Eukaryota; kingdom Metazoa; phylum Arthropoda; class Malacostraca; order Amphipoda; family Gammaridae; genus Gammarus; species Gammarus roeselii. Next base: position 288 of record SDVV010040476.1, on the reverse strand, counting down.
CAACGACGGGGTTCGAATCAGAACAGGGATGGTGAAGAAGTTGGAGGACAGAGTGGATTCGCGTGTGCTGAGATGGTTCGGGCACATGGAGAGGATGGATGAAGGGAGATTGGTGAAAACAGTGATGAATGCGGAGGCGAGTGGTCGCAGGCCTAGAGGTAGACCGAAGTTTGGGTGGATGGATGGTGTAAAGCAGGCGTTGGGAAGGAGAGACATGAATGTGGATGTGGCGAGAGAGCGTGCAATGAACAGGCGTGAGTGGAGAATGGTTGTGAATGGTTGATTTTG
>SDVV010040475.1:0-10530 GCA_016164225.1 Gammarus roeselii | reverse complement strand
TATACACTCGATTAGATTAGATTAGGGGCATTTCTTCAGCGAAATACGACTTGAGTTATAAGCTCCCTCGCGGGGCATGAAGATCGTCGATTCTGGTAGGTTCGCACTCCTTTGTGTCCGAAAACAGTTACTTTATCAAAATCAAATCATTTAGTCATTTCAGCTGTTGTGTAAATGCAAGCTGATGCATTCAGGAACGATATCGCTGAGTCATTGACGAGGATCTCATATGTGAATGCAGAGTCTTAGACGAGGTTCTCCACAAGTGAACGAGTCAGTGACCAGGTTATCCACATGTGAATGCAGAGTCTTAGACGAGGTTCTCAACAAGTGAACGAGTCAGTGACCAGGTTCTCCACATGTGAATGCAGAGTCATTGACGAAGTTCTCCACAAGTGAACGAGTCAGTGACCAGGTTCTCCACATCTGAATGCAGAGTCATTGACGAGGTTCTCCACAAGTGAACGAGTCAGTGACCAGGTTCTCCACATCTGAATGCAGAGTCATTGACGAAGTTCTCAACAGGTCAATACAGAGTCATTGACAGAGTTCTCAACAGGTCAATACAGAGTCTTTGACGAAGTTCTCAACAGTTCAATACAGAGTCATTGACGAAGTTCTCAACAGGTCAATACAGAGTCATTGACGAAGTTCTCAACAGGTCAATACAGAGTCATTGACGAAGTTCTCAACAGGTCAATACAGAGTCATTGACGAAGTTCTCAACAGGTCAATACAGAGTCATTGACAAAGTTCTCAACTGGCGAATGAAGAGTTATTGACGATGATTAACTTTCCATGGGGAAATAATTTTGGTAATAAATTCAGTGAGTTTTTTTCGAACTAATCAGGCAAATAGTCAAGAAAAGAAAAGTTATGTATATTTCCTGTTTGGTCACAGTCAGTGTTTGCGATTCCGTCTGGTAAACATTCCTAAGAAATGCATTTATTGCAAGGTGAAAAAGACCGAGAGGATTCTTAATGTATGGATGAAGACTGTTTAATCACTACGTACGGGTAATAATATCATTTCTTGATAGTTCATATTTTGATTTTGTCGATCGACCTATGCATATCCCTTAGTATTGCATGTTTTTCACTCTCTTTAGGCATTATTGCATATCCGTTTGCCCATGTAATTAAGTAGGGATACGTAGCAAACATTTTTGTCACACGAAAACTAGTCAAACAAATATATCTCATGATGGTAGGAGCGACCTCAACTCATTGATGGATCTCCCTTCAAACAATTGATATCGGTAAAGCTGGACGAAGCACTCGGTGCGTTGCGATCACATTATCTTGTTCACTTTATTTGTTATCAGTATTTTCATGCCATGGTCAACTCCACGATAGGGCACGGTAGGGGTAAGGTAACTATTACAAATTCATCAATGAGTATTAGTGATTTCAAATTGTTTAAATCTACGAAAAAAATTGGTTCCTTATTCACGTTGATTAAACTATTTTCAGTCCGTCATATATTATAGCTTATTGTCCTCGATGTTCTAAATCATTTATAACAGATATTGTACTTGATTTTTTGTGTGGTGTAGTGGAATCCTCAATTTAGGTCCTCTATCTAAGTGGATAATAATCAATTTAAAAATCCGCGTTAACTTTCTTGTATCCTTTCATTCATCCAGAAATAGATACTTGCTGCTTCAATGAGCTTGAACAATAAATGATTAGACTTAATTGATCCTGATACAAACCATCTCAATGTGCTCTATCCTTATCTAGATACTGAGATGATAAGGGAATATTATAATGAAGACACTTTTAACAGACTAGACTGCAATCCTAAACATAGCATGACTAATTATTCTATGTTACTCCAGAATCATAGATCACTATTAGCTATGAGGGGCATATTCCAATAATTGTTGAAATCAGAAAATACTAAATTCGATGTAGTTAGCTCTACAGAAAGCTGGCTATCAAAGGACACAAAAATTTTCAGTCATTTTTAAATCTATAATTCCTTTCCCTGATTCAGAACTGATGGCAGACGTGGAGGAGCAATCCACACCTATATTCTGATAAATGAACATAATTTTTTTGAGATTATTATACTTTCAGTATGAAATACATCGAAACACTTTCTTGCGGAAATCAAACTGAAAAATATATTGTATGATCATAGCAACAGCTTATAAGCCACCATCCGCTAGCCCTCATCAGTTCATTACCAAAATGGATAAAATAAACCAATCATGTAACAATATGAAGACAGAACATTGTATTCGATGGGGTGATTTTATTTTAGACAGTTACACATTACGATATCGACAATAATGTTCTATAACTTCATATTATCAATGAACAGTCTTGCATTATTACCATTATTAAAAAAACGAGAAAATAGACAAAGCCAGAGCAAGAAAATATTTTCATAACACACTCGCATAACTTCAACTCTGGCAAGCATTCATCTGATATATAAGACCACCTGCAATTTTATCTGATATACAAGACCACCTGCCATTTTATCTGATATACAAGACCACCTGCTATTTTATCTGTTATACAAGATCATCTGCAATTTTATCTGATATACAAGACCACCTGCCATTTATTAAATTTAGAGTGAAATTCGGATTGATGAAGGAAATGAAAAATGCAAAAAGATTTAATACAGACTAAAAAATGAATAGGAAGCTGAATGACAAGTTGAATCAATACGATTTCACAGAAATCGTAAATGGAAACGAATGTGATCATACTATCAAACAATTAGCTTCAATGTTAGATGAAAGTTATAATTTTTATTGTTCGCTGAAACAAAACAGCCTCTCCAAAAGGCATACCGAGACCCTGGATTACCGCTAATGCTAAATCCGAAATGAGCAGGCCGAATCTGCATTTTTCTTCGTTTTTTGCAAGGCTAGATGCAATAAGTTACTTATACCCAATTTAGAAATCATGTTGCAGGCTTCATTCGATCTTCAAAACCAACTTACCACGCAAATAAGTTTTTGACTGCAAAAAAGGCCTCAAACTAACGTGGAAGGTGATCAATAACATACTCTGACCAGATATCCAAAAATGTCACGATACATAGAAAAAATTAGCATTGGCGAGAATAATATTCAGAAAATCAAGAGAAAGCAAACATACTCAATGGATACTCCTGGAAGGTCATGAGTAATATTGCCGAAAATGTTAGTACTAATGGAAACAACCATCTCAAATATCGATCCATAAAAATTTGTGAATTCTTCCTATTTCTAACAAATTTTTACTCAAGAAATCCCCTCAATTATCTTAACTGAAAACAATATAATTTGGAGATATCAATAGTTACTACACAAAGATATTACCCCCAATCCTGGCTTTAATTGTCATCAAGTCAACATTTCAAGGTAAATTTCCTAACTCCATAAGAAGTGATGAAGTTACAGCCATCTACAAAAGTGGAGACAATATTGATGATGAAAATAATCGACCTACCTTTGTCCTTCCCTTATTTCACAAAACTTTCGAACAAAATTATTCAAAAAAATTATTCCGTTATTTGGAAGTCAACAATAGCCATCGCGAAAACCAGGATGGCTTCAGAGCCAGTGGAAATACAACTCAAGCTATATTAAATAACATACAGAACCTATATAATAACATAGAAACATATTACATTGTATTCTCTCTATTTTTCCAGTTCCGTAAGTCCATTGACTGTATTGATCATTTGATCTTGTTATCTAAACTAAAGTCCTAATATTACTCATTGTGTTCTTCGGGTTTCTATTTTCGGGCTCCGTCTTTTCGTACAATTTATACACGATATTGTCCTTTCATCGGCCTTCCTCAAACATACATTGTTAATACCCTATGTACTTGAATCTTTTCAATTTCCAAAGGCCAAATTAACTGCCTCAATTAACAAAGACCTTTGATCAGAAAAAAGTGACTAACTGTAAACTGAATGGAAATTAATGTCGAAAACCAATATCATGTTATTTTCATTTAGGCGCCAAGCAAATTTGACACTCATCAAAATTGGAAACGATTGAATACATAAGATTTACAACAAAAAATATTTTGTGGTATAATTTGATAGAAATCTATCATTTGAAAATCCCATCGACAGCATCTCATCTAAATTGTCAAGATATATCGGCATTCTTTAGATATTAAATGGATTCCTCCCTCAATCAATAAAGCATAATCAATAAAATATTTGTACTACAAAAGAAACTTATTTGAGCTACAAATAGCTTTCCTTAAAATGCTCATACTAATTACCGGAAGATCAATATAACTTCCAAATTACCCTGTACGCATTAAAATCTTTTAACAGAAACTATGATCAATATATGATACATTAAATCTGAAAATACTCGAAAGTGCACAATCATTACTCAAGAAATGCGAATACCCTTGCGATACACCATTATAATAGATCCATAACCCAATTCAGTATCCACGTCATGTATAAGAATTTGAAGCTCGCTAGCTCCTGCTTACAGACAGAATGTTCCTCTTTCATTCCCTACGTTAGAACTAAAGATGTTATATTTATCTTGTTACAAGCAATTTAATGAACTATTATCGCTTTATATGTATCACACCGGCTTGCACTCGAAGCTGAAATTGCAATCCTGCGAGAGAGCTGAGATTCCAGCTCAATTACCCCGCGGTGTAATTGAAGTATAAATTTTCCGATGTTAACAGTACTCTTTTGTCTAATTGTGTCAGGTATTTAACTGTTCCAGTGTTGTTCTCAGTTAGTATCTAGCCTTACCAAATCTAGATCCATTTTTGTAAGGTCTTTCAGGGCTTGTGGGGGAAGGTACAATCGATAGGTTAGTCCGTAAGGATTAGGTTGCCCCAGAAGCTCTGAATATCAAAAATAGAACCTTCAATGTTGTACCTTAACACCTTAACCCTAAAATTAAATTACAACATTTAAACTGGATAATCTTGTTTAGATAAGCTGTTGCTGTTTTTGATACTTGTTTTATTGTAGTACGTCTTCGCAGCACTACACACTGAACGAGAAGTACAGTTCGAATTGCCCACCGTCGCTTGCCCGGCTGCTAACCCGTCTGCCGCTACCCCGCCGATGGGTCCGCCAATGGGTCTGTCCTCGCCTAGCCCTCCGTCCTCGTAACCGTCCCTGGATCCGTCTTTGTAATCGTCCTAAGAACTGTCCCAGAGCGGTTCCACGGAATCACGTGGGACTTGTCTTTTCGCCGGCTGTATCATATGATTTTTTAAATAAGAATCTTATAATAAATAACTTTAACCCTTTGACGCATTTTATCAAATCTAATCGTTGTTATGCGTCACTGCCTGATTAAGGGTGAGCATCAGATACTCCAACGGACTCTTCAAGAATCAGTCATCAAAATAATTTCATACCTCCCTATTGGTTATACCATTACAAAAAGAATCAGATGTAGCACCCCCAGGATTCAAGACAAAACAAATATTCATCGATTTCTCCATCAATCTCCCCACTACCCAAATCTCTGTTTGGATTCTCATACAAATTGGCACCTGTTCAGACGTTTGGCAGTACTCAATACCACCCAGAGGCCCTACTACTCCGCTGTGCATAACATTAGAGTAGGGGGACCATCTCCACCGCAGCTCTGAGACGGGTCATGTTAACTCCCATACAGAGCGCGAAGTTCGGCGACTTTGGTAGGTTCTCTCCTTCTTGTGAATCTTGTTTTCCTTTTTATTGAATAAAAGAATGGAGTGCTTCAAGTAAGTGGTAAATTTATTGCTCTTTGAGCTGTAGTGACCCGTAGTTTTACATATTAGGAAAGAATATACCAAATTTGGAGCCCATCCCTCAGAGAGCTCCGGTGCAATTCTCGGCTTACTCATTCGCAGGGCGTGAATGCGTATTGCTACAGAAGGACGATAAATCAACTTCGAAGAAATATCTTCTATTGGTTTTAATTCAAACTGACTTATGAGCATCCATGTTTTAGTTGGAAAAATGTATTCACGCTAAGAACCAGGCTTTTTTTAAACTCAATTCCACTCTATGGAGTGCAGCCAAGCAATATGATTTTCAGTTCCAATAATTCTCTTTCATCGTCGGGAGGCTGATCTTCGTTGAGTTTTCTTGCTGCAAATTGTGTGATTTCATTTTTTCATTGTAGATAATTGACTCATTTATCGAATGTCATTGACCAATCATGAATGTATAGACATAAAGCTGTTTCCCCTAATTATGAGGGTGGCTAGGTTAGGCTGCCAAAGAGAGGGGAGGCTACCAATCTCCACAACACAAGACCGCCGTGTCCACGCCAGGGCTTGAACTAGCGACATGCAGCACCAGAGGCTGGCACTGCAGTCGAATGCGCTAACCACTCGGCCACGGCTGCTCATGATCAAACATTGCCTGCTGTTTCAAAACCTCTGGAATAAATTAATGTCAGGGTATGATGAAGCTGGCAATGCATTGTATCCACTGCTTTCAACATGATTTCAAGGATATGATGTTGACGCTATGATGTTGATATGATGTTGACGCCATGATGTTGATGTGATGTTGGCAAGGACACACAACAAATATTTCTTCATTTATTCTCCAATAAGGACACATGTTCCGTACTTAAGACCGGAGTAGTTGCTGTGTTCGTATCTGTAAGGTTCTATTCAACGATATTTTGATGAATGGCATTTGCAGTCTCATTTTCCGTGTTATGACTTAACATTGGCACTTCAAGAACTTGTTCATACACACTGCTGCAGATTAGAACGGGCAACAGTTCTAAAACCTCATTCCCGTCAATATCTTCATCTAGTAAAAGATCAAAATGTACAAACAGTAGTTTGTCTGTTTCGAACTTTCATTTTAAAAATGCGTTGAAATTCGATTTAGTTTTTGTCTTGTCCTACAAATCGATGAATAGCACTCATTAAAATATCTGGATTGTCTCTAATATTTTCGTTTATTGTAATTATCAAATTGGGATGATCGATCTCTGATCTCAACAACATCCAACGAGGAAAGCAGATTTTCATGCATAGTCAAATTTTGTTCATAATCTACCTCCTTCAATGTTAATGGCTGTTCCAAATCTATTTTCTACTTCCGTAGATGCTGGTAAAATACTGTCTTAGCTACTGCTGCTAGCACGAATAGCATTTTCACCGAATGAATTTGATTCAGGAGATCGTTTCATATCCAATTTTGCCGTTCCTTCGCTGATTCCTTCAGACGTTTCACCTCATTTTTAACAACTCTCACTATTTTACCCTTTGACCTACCTATTATAACCGTCGAAAATCCTCCATTTCCTCAATAGATATTAATTCGTTTGAATTTGCAAGCGCAATATCAAAAATTTGCTACAATTTTTGGTTCCAAGTACTCTCTCTAGGTATTGAAGACTTCGATTTTCTTCCTTTGCACAACATTACCTTGAATTAATGTTGTTATTCAACCTCTATGCCCCGCCTCTAACATTTCATTAACCTTGAGGTTAATGTTTTTCTGTCCTTTAGTTTGCAGAAATGTTTAAACTACATCACAAAAGAACTAACTTCTCTCTTTGACGAGAGAACACTTGATTCAATTCATCGATTGGTTGACCTATAAGTCAAATATCTCTTTGACGAGAGAACACTTGATTCAATTCATCGATTGGTTGACCTATAAGTCAAATATCTGTTGCTCTTCTGGTTGTCATGAGCAGAGTGCGATGCGAAACTACATCACAAAAGAACTAACTTCTCTCTTTGACGAGAGAACACTTGATTCAATTCATCGATTGGTTGACCTGTAAGTCAAATATCTGTTGCTCTTCTGGTTGTCATGAGCAGAGTGCGATGCGAACGATGTTGCATTGATGGCATCGAGTGGCAGCCAGCTATAGTATTTTTTTTTCCTTCAACTGATTGCGAACGATGTCGTGTTTTGTCATCAGTGACTCCTTTGAATTCTTTTTCATGGACCTCACATGCTACCGTGTCCAGTGCCGCCCTTGCCCTGCAGTAAATAAAGTGTTTATTTATTTTAATTACCATGATAAGAAATACAACCATTTTGTGTTTTGACACTTTATAGTTATTGGTTGTTGCACAATTTGACTCAAATTTTGGTTATTTTCAAATTTGTAATGAAGTTGAGGTGTTTCAGAAGCGGCTAGTAGTTATCCTGATATCAAGGCCGTCAGCGGTGGCGTCGCGAGCAGGAGTGCCGCCAGCAGTAGTGCTGCCAGCGGTGGGGCCGCCAGCAGGAGTACCGCTAGCAGTGGGGCTGCTTGCAGTAGTGCCGCCTTATTCTTCTACCGTGCTGTCAGTAACACTGCCGCTATCAGTGGTGCTGACGGGAGTAGTGGCGGCGGCAGAGGTAGAGGTGCCGAAACTGGTACCGGTATTGGGGCCGGTAGGGCTGCGGGGCGTGGTGGTGCCGGTAGTGGTGGGGGTAGTGGTAGTGGTGCGAGTTGTGGCTGTCGCAGCTGGCGAAGCTCTGATCTTGCAGGAAAAGGAGCCCCTTACCGTATTTTTTATATACTTGAACATCACCTTGACCCTTTTCGCATTCAGCTGGAGGTTTTTGGGGCCGACTTTATTTCTGAATCTGCCAGAAAAAAAAATCATAAATATTTTATCAATGTGTGTACTCATTTCAATAAACCAATGACGTGTGAATCTTCGGACGCTTATGTGGCATACCTTCGCGTGTAATTACCAAAATTGCGACAGGCATAGTCGAACTTATCCGAGTGATATCCTATTAACTTGGATTTGCTGTTTTAAATCTTGGGTGTGATCGGTGTAGTGCATGGCAGGGATTTACCCACATGACGTTATTTGCAGGCTTAGACGAATTTAATTGCCCTAGTTGCTTCCTCATGCATTTTATTGATGGAAATATACAAAAATTGACTAATCAAAAAAGTGGATTAGAGTAAAACTTATAACGGGACAGTAAATAGAGTGTTCGTGGAACAGAAACCATAATTGCAATCTAAAGAAAACCGCGCGTAGGAACGTTTGCTCATGAGGTCATGCGTCGTCTGGTATCCTACCAGCTTCCCACGCTGGACTAGAATGTGAAGCTTATAATTAGTTGATACCAATCATTAATGATTTTTGAATCATTTTAATTTTGATGCTTGCGGGACATAAATAATGAAATGATACACATTTTTATTTGCCTTGTAGCTTGAGAAAAAAGTTCTCCTTCGTCTGACAATGACATGAGAGCCAGGTATGTTATGCATCCATGAATACAATTATACACAATTTTTCATAAATTCATCGGAATGAAGTTAAACCAAGATATAAATGTTTACGAACAATGCATGAACTGTATGATTGTGTGATAGTTATATCTGCTAACGGACCAATAAGAGACAATGGACAGCAATATCTCTTAACATGGGCATTTCTTACGTGTATTTCTTGGGGTTGACTTTTTTAAGCTCATCAACCGTGAGAACGTCACTTCCCCTCAGAGCGAAGGATGAGCAGGTGAGGGTAAAGGTGGATCCAGGCACAGTCTGAAAGAAAAGAATCGAAGACATAAATTGATTTGATTCTGAGCAATTATGATCTAAGCAGTAATAATGTGTAAAAGAACTAGACGTCTTTTCGGAATAACTTCACAAGCTTTGAATACCCAGCAGCAATTGCTTCTAGAGCAAAGGGATTTTTTTAGCCAAGTGCAGTAATTTGATGACATACAAACGACACTGAAGGAACAGATTCACGGGGTTATAGAAGCTATAGAGCAGTTACAACAAAGTGCAGCGACTGAAACAGTTTTAATAACTATTTATTAGATACAGATAAGCCAAACCGACGATAGTGGCAATGGAGACGATGCATTTCTACAAATAAACCGAGAATAATTTCACATGGCTTGAAATATTTCACTTCTGTCTAGAGGCCTCCTAGCTTCACTAGAAGGCCCAGAAATTGTTTATAGTTAAATCAATTTTCAGACGTTTTAGGAAAAAAATAGTCGTGCAGCGATGATTCCCCTTCCGTGTTTACTCTTAATTAGACAAGGATTTTATGCTTTAAGAAAAGCAGGATTAACAATGTATCTGGTTATGGACAAATTACAGAAATATCAGAATGTGCAGATGATTTGTCCCACATTTTCGTCTGCTTGAGCTTTGTTGACGACAAAATTTGTTGTGACGATATGCTTAATGAAGGATAGGGAGTAAATGTACGTCTGCATCACACCAATCGATGAGCATCGTTGAAGGGCATCCACTATTCCCCATTGTTATTTATGTCTGGACAGATAAAGACGTTTTAGTGGACTATTGATTTCAAGGAGAGTAAGTTAAATAAGGAAGGTCTAAATACTATTACTTAATCATGCCAATTTATTCTTCTTACTGACATAAAATAAAATATACAAATGAAAAAGTGTCCAACTTGAGATGAGGTGGTTTGTTACAGTAGATTGTTTTCAATGTTTTTATATTGCCCCATCGCTATTGCCACATCATTCACCGGTGTCCTTGAGCAGATTATTCTTGGAAGATTGAAAATATTTTTTCCTCCCACAAACAGAGTATGGATTCACAAACAGAGTATGGA
>SDVV010040474.1:0-10531 GCA_016164225.1 Gammarus roeselii | reverse complement strand
GTAAATATACATATATTTATATATTTAATAACTTATTTTAGTTATCCCTAGAAACGGCGTCTGTAGCCACGCGGCATTTTTAATTGAGATGCAAGTAGTTATTTACCCTTCTTCCAATATGAAACTGTACTTCTTTAGACAACGATTTGTGTATCATAACCGCAATACGCTTTACAGCCATCAAATGAACAGTTCGCTGGTGCAGTGGAGCTATGCACTCAGCTATCCAAGTTACCGTTTGAAACAGCCTTGCACTGCGGGTTGATGACAGCACCGCAAAGGTCGCACTCTTCGTGCTTGTACATAAACTGTCTTCCAAGGTCTTCTTGTTTTCGGAACCCCTGCTCCTGTGAGGTGTTCATACTGCAGCGATTTTCTCCATATTCCCACGGTACCTGGGGCGGTATGCCGTGTTGACGGAGCGTCGACTAATACGCGCTTTGGGTTCACTTAATGGATCAACCAACAAGCCGATATGTGCATGCATGGTTTGTGTGGTAAATGTGGTTGGAGTCTTCCAGCCTCGATAAAAATAACGAACGTGTTCAGTATTGGAATATTTTGTTGAAGCCAAGGCTGACAGTTCACGAGCAATGTTCTCTATGGTATGAGCTCAGTCGATTAGTATACATGAATAATAAATACTTCCGGCAGTACAACGTTGCAAGGCCACTTAGTTTAGTCGTGTATTTGTACACGCTTCCCAACACTTAGCACACATTCACAAGATAGTGGAGCCTGCCAGCGTTCATTCAAGGCCATCCAGCCTCTTATGAACAAGAGGGTGTGATGTTTGAAGCCACTAATGGAAGAGTTGCCGGCTGAGCTGAATATATCAAATGAATGTTGCATTATTATACATGGCGTCACAAGGCAGCTGGATAACATTGCTTTGTTTTGTGCCATTTTTTCCCGAAGATTATTTCAGAGACTGAGGGCGCAGTATTTAACTTGGTTTTAATGGACTCTCTTCACCGAATCTGCTGACAGGACGGACGCTAATTGAGGCCAATGATCCAAGCGCATGGGGAAAGGTAGCAGTGTGGATCACTTCTGCGTTACGTATATACTTTGGTACCCTTGCATTCACTGACACCAGCTGCCATCAAGACAATAGGGACACACCCAAGTAAATTGACTCAAACACAGTCGACGCAAACAAGGAAGGAAATGAGTTGGAAAAGTTGCATTCGGAGTCTGGATTTGTTCCTTCTCATCGTTCAATGAAAAATATTCAAATTGGGCCGCATCCAAAATTGACAGAATGTACAAATTTTGATCAGAAGTGAACAGTGTAGATTTTATAGTGAGCAAAGGCATATGGACGAACCAAGGCCATTGTTTTACAATAAGCTGCAACTTAGAGACAACCGTTCGTTTATCGTCTCAAACTGTTACCCTCGTTTTCCTGTTCAGAGCTGAATTTAGGTTGTACTTGATTGGTTCCCTCATCTGAAAATATCACGTGTGACATTCGATGCTAAGCTGATGTTAGTGCGGCATTTCATCATGTTTTCAGATCCTGCATCTCGGAGGATTGATTTCATGAGGCGAATTTGGAGATTAGAAGGTTTTCAGGCTCTTCTCAGCATATAAATGATGCATTTGCTAGTACATCGATCCACTGCCTGGGGTTCTGCTGAGTCACATTGACTCAACATTCGTGTTGGTTCAGGTGCTGTTTCATACCTTTCATTCCTTTCTTCCAATGACGTGTATAAGATCATTCGTGTTGGTTCAGGTGCTGTTTCATACCTTTCATTCCTTTCTTCCAATGACGTGTATAAGATCATTCGTGTTGGTTCAGGTGCTGTTTCATACCTTTCATTCCTTTCTTCCAATGACGTGTATAAGATCATTCGTGTTGGTTCAGGTGCTGTTTCATACCTTTCATTCCTTTCTTCCAATGACGTGTATAAGATCATTCGTGTTGGTTCAGGTGCTGTTTCATACCTTTCATTCCTTTCTTCCAATGACGTGTATAAGATCATTCGTGTTGGTTCAGGTGCTGTTTCATACCTTTCATTCCTTTCTTCCAATGACGTGTATAAGATCATTCGTGTTGGTTCAGGTGCTGTTTCATACCTTTCATTCCTTTCTTCCAATGACGTGTATAAGATCATTCGTGTTGGTTCAGGTGCTGTTTCATACCTTTCATTCCTTTCTTCCAATGACGTGTATAAGATCATTCGTGTTGGTTCAGGTGCTGTTTCATACCTTTCATTCCTTTCTTCCAATGACGTGTATAAGATCATTCGTGTTGGTTCAGGTGCTGTTTCATACCTTTCATTCCTTTCTTCCAATGACGTGTATAAGATATGTTTCCATGATTGAGAAGCGTATTCACTGAGGCAATGGCTTCCTGATGGATTTGCTAAAGTTCGCAGCATTCGTCGTGTTGTGTCATAGCAAGAGTTGGTTATTGAAATTGTGCGGTGCAGAAATTTTTAGTTTGACAGATCTTTTGTCTCCCCTGCTGTGGCTCTGCGTTGAACGCTTCATGACTCTGAATTTGATGGTGCGGACATATCTGTTGACATTTTAGAATTTGTTCTGCTGCCGTATTAATAGAAAAAACGTATCGCATGCGAAATACAAATAGAACGATCTTAATTAATCATTCAATAATAAAGTTTATCAATCAACGTACGATTCATTCATCAACTAGAACAGAAGGACGATAACATGTATTAAACTTGTATAAGATCTTTGAAATGATATAACAAAGGCCTTGACCCTCATGAAACTTTAGGAAATATCTGATTTTGAAGGAGACAAATTCGTGTATCGGCGTCGTCTTTTTTTGGCCGAGACATCCTCCACTTGTAGTGCCACTAAAGAAATATTGAACTAAAAAGAATGATCTCAATTCGATGATCAGTCATGTGATATTAAACAAAAATAATGTAAATATCCGTGTTCGATCAATGTTAATAATATTAAAAGCACAATAATTTTCAGTATATTTATACTGCTGATTGTTAAATGAAGCAATGTCTATTTACCTGAGTATTGGTGGTGGACGAGTCATTTAACTCTACGTTAACGTGTTCGAACTCACGTCTCATGATTGATTCAAGAACCAAGGATTGAAATAGCTCGAGGACCCCAGTTCAGACTCGTCTCAGCCAAGTCATGCAAATCATGTGTTTCAAGACGACGGGCAATTACTTGCGGAAGGCAGCAGCCATTTTTACAGCTGTTGACTCGAAGCATTGGTGAACAGAAAAATTCTGTTGCACGTGTTTCACTCATATTTTTTTTGCAGAAGCCGCAGGTTTTCCCCGCTCTTTGTAGAGCGTTCTTAAGCGATCATTGCACAAGGACAGCGAGAGGGCGCTTGAACCAGCAAGTCATCATGAGAGTCGTGAGTATGGCTTATGTTCCAAGTGGCAGTGGGCTGAGGTATAATAGGGATACAAGAGCACGGGCTTCTCTCAGTGTGTCTTATTCACGCCGTCCTTCAAAAAAAAAACGAACTAAACGAATAGTTCAGTGCTTTAGAATTATTAGCTTATAGTCTGCAAGCTGATTTTTTCAACTAGGCGCTTTCTGGCTGTAATAAACAAAACAAAAATACGAAACTGACACTTCGATCTCTCAGCCGTACCTCTCTCAACTGACAGTCTGTCTTGTCCGCAGGTTCGACATGAACTGACTGTCCGTATTTGATGCGGTTTCACCCTGAACCGACAGTTTGCATTTTCAGCGGTACGGCTCTGAACTGACAGTTTTTATTGTCAGCAGTATCGCACTGAACTGACGATTTGCATTGTCAGCATTACTGCACTGAACTGACAGTTTGCATTGTCAGCAGTATTGCACTGAACATACAGTTTATATTGTCATCAGTGTCGCACTGAACTAACAGTTTTTATTGTCAGCAGTGTCGCACTGAGCTGACAGTTTCTACTGTCAGCCGTATCACACTGAACTGACCAATTGGACTAGAGTGTCAGCAGATCCCACTAGACTTGAACAAATTTGTTGATTGGTCAGAAAAGTGTCGAGTGAAATTTAATGTAGACAAACGTAAAGTTATGCACATCAGGTCCTCATCACCTCAAGCACGAATATTCAATGCCCGGAAAGAAACTCATTCCTGTCACCAAAGAGTGAGGCTTAGGTGTCATCATCAGTAACGACTTAAAAAGTAGCAAGCAATGTAACGATGCCGCCAAGAAAGGCAACAAAATTCTAGGTACGATATCCCTCACTATCTCGAACAAAATCAAAAACAGTATGTTCAAGTTATATGGCATTTGTTAGACCGCATCTCGAGTATTCCGTTCAATTCTGGTCTCCGTATCTTAGAAAAGACGTTATGAAATTAGGGAAGGTTCAACGCAGGGCTACCAACCCATCCCTTCGCTGAGGAATAAATCGTATGAAGACAGGCTACGCGAACTCAATCTTTATTCGCCAGAGAAACGTCGAGCCACAGGCGATTTGATTGAAGTGTGGAAGATTATGAAAGGTAAGAAAAACGTCGACCGAGCGAGCCTTTTCACTCTAGATACGAATGGAGTGAATGACTAGGAACAATGGATACAAAATCGTTGGGAAACGTTTCTTCACTTATAGAGTTGTCGAAGAATGGAACAAACTTCCAGCGGAGTTTGTAAACAGCAATACAATCGAAACGCTTAAGTCTTGTCTCGATGAGTTCTAGATAAATCGTCGATAAATAGCTAAGCCGTTCCCTTTCTTGATTTTATGAAAACAGAAATGACACATGAAGCTCTCATAGACGTTCTACTTATGAACTAATCCTCTTGCTATCACAAGGCAGCCTAGTTTGGGCCCATAAGCCTGTTGTTGTCTTCCTACACTTGCAAACACTTGTACACAGTTTGTATTGTCAGATGTATCACACTGAGATAACAGTTTGTATTGTCAGCATTATCACACAAAACTGGCCGCTGTATTATCAACAGTATCACACTGAACTGACCGCTGTATTATCAGCAGTACCTCACTGAACTGACAACTGTATTATCAGCAGTATCACACTGAACTGACCGCTGTATTATCAGCAGTACCTCACTCAACAGACCGCTGTATTATCAGCTGTATCACATTGAACTGACCGCTGTATTATCGGCAATATCACATTGAACTGACCGCTGTATTATCGCAGTACCTCACTGAGCTGACCGTTGTATTATCAGCAGTATCACACTGAATGTGAACAATAGACTCCACGAACGGCAAACGAGACAAGTCCATGTCACTTCAGTGTCATCCACACTAATTTGTTCCTTGTTCATGCTATTCTTTACTCCCATCAGATAACATGGTCACTCCTGCTCCTACCCATTCTCTTGGCCTGCCTCACCGTAACACCAACAGACGGCTTTCCCATCGACCTGCCATCGCTGCTTCTCTTCAAGCTCAAGTTAGGGCTCCTGACCAAGCTAAAGGCCGGCTTCTTGGCAGGACTTCTCTCACCTCGAAATAGTCGAACTTCAGTAACAACAACAACCTCCGCGTCAGTGCCGTTCCCGTCTTTCTTCTCCGACTCCAGCTCCGGCAGCTCTATCGGCGGATCCAGCACCTTCCGTCTGAGCTTCAACGACCTCGACACCACCACAAAATCAGTGTCGAGTTTCGGTGTTGTCGGCACGACGCCCGCGGCTTCATCTTCTCTTGGAGATGGCAATTTCGGATCCTTTGATTTTGGATCAAGCACATTTGGAACCAATGGCATTGGATCAAGTAATTCAGGTTCCAGTAATTCGGGAATCAGCAGCGGAACCTCGTTCGGAAATGGTTTAGGAAGCAGTTTAGGAAGCAGTTTAGGAAGCAGTCTTTCGGGGAGCTCAAATTTAGGCTTGGATGTCAATTCTGGGTCCAATTCATACGTCGCTATGCCACAAAATCCTCCATCAACCCTCTACGGAGCACCCACTGGGAAATAAAACTGCCAATTCATTTGACTTCTGTACAGTTCTGGCTGAGGATCAGCAATAGTAATATAATCCATAAACAACTAACCTTACTAAACTTGACACGGAGACAGTACCGTCAAAAGGAGGGCGCCGATCTTCAATATTGAAGACAGAACTATTCTATGGAATTCCTTTAATATCAGTTTAACAATAGGCCGGACAATGAACTTCACTGAATCTTGGCTGCTGACCATAAAATAATACTTTTTTTACGAATCTAAACATTCCTCATGAGTTTTCAAGGTGTGATTAACCACAGAGAAGTGGTTCACAACAATGGAACTATTATAGACTTATTGTTCAATTACATCCAGGCCATACGATATTAATTGATGATTACATGAAATAACGATATAATCTTCTACTTTTTTTATTTCATTCCTACATTCGTGTTCTTTATAAGCGGAGCACCTTCGAAATTCTATTGGTTCTTCTCTTCACTTCAAGTGAAGCAGGAACCGTGCCCCAAAATCTACCGTAGCACCTAATATCCAACTTGTGTAGGGTTCCTAGGTGAGATTAGCATTTTTTAGGAAAAAACGTTGTTTGATTACAATTATTTATTGGTTATGTTAATTGTCTTGATTCGAAAGATCGAAGTCCCTACGTACGAAAGTTACATTCTATGTGAACTTGTTTACGTAGCTATTTCAATGTTGATTATACATCCAAAAGTAGGTAATAACATCACCTCTTATATCAGAAGTTAGATCGATTTGTCAAATAGTCTCTAACACGAGATCGAATGTTCTTCCTACGGCTGGTCGGCCTCGGTCGACCCTCGTAGAGCCGCGACGGCGAGGGTTGTAATTACAGTATCTTCCTCTTCCGCGTACGTGTCGCGGGGTGCCAATGGTTGGAGACAACTGGGGAATACCAATCATGTAACATTAACAGCGCTACTGACATAAAAAAACTTAATATGGATGAATAATCTAGGTGAACAAGCGTCCTGTCAACTAGCGTGGCCTCGTGCAGGGAATAGGCTTATAGGGTTTCATCATTGAAGACGGTGATACAGGGATATAATGACTGCATCGTCATGGTAGACTAGATGATGCAGGTAGACTAGGTGATGCAGGTAAACTTGGTGATGCATGTAGACTAGGTGATGGATTTAAATTTGGTGATGCAGGAAGACTAGGTGATGCAGGTATATTTGGTGATGCAGGTAGACTAGGTGATGCAGGTAAATTTGCTGATGCAGGTTAACTTGGTGATGCAGGTAAACTTGGTATCAATGTTCTGACTTTTGTATAACTCCGCTTTATTTAAATTTACATACCACCGAAAATGGCTTGGAATATGAAAATGATGTTTTGTGATGGAGATTTCTTTCGACCAGACACGCTATTAGCTTCATCGTCCTATCCAACTACACACAATTATTTCAGCTCTGTTGGCGGTATTTTACATTGCATTATATAATTTTACATTTGTATACATCGCTACAAGCTGCCCAGTGTTTTTTTTAACAGATATTTTCAGATACCTGACACTCGTACCAACGGCTGTTTCGGGAAAAATACTCTATTACGATACCAAATATTATGGTTAAATAACCAAATTAGGACTGCCCTGAAGTTTGTATGACCCTTTCAAGTGAGAGCTAGCATTGCACAACTTTCGAGGGCCAACAAATCTTTCATGCTTTACAATTGATTCAAAAAACAATCAAAAATGTCACTGATTTAACGAAATGGAAATGGACAACAGTTACAGTAAGTAAAACAACACAAAATCAAAAATTACCTGTTTCTTTATTTTTTTATTTTTTCATATTTCTAAAATATCTGACGTTGGTCAGAATTGTCTGCAAAACTTATATTAACAAATTAGTTGGAACAGTTTTTTTCAACATGGTAGTATATTTTTTCAGTAGAATATTGATAAGTCCGCCGAAACATCCCGTTTTCCTGTCAGTTCTTACCGCCAGACTCTCATTTACGGACGTATGCTCGACATCCTCCGACACTGTCAGACGTTCTACGAGCCCTAGTACATTTTTACATGACATGGCGAGCCTGAGGAATGTATACTCGTTCTTTTCAAGAAGGTTAGTTACAAAAGATTTTTATGACTTTTTTTGTCATCTACATCAGAGGTCACAATCGAATTTTAAATATGACTTTCTCAAGCAACAGAAATTATTTTAGTGAGCGTTTTTGTTAAGTTCATTTTCTTGTTAAGCTGGTGTCCTCCACGGGTGCTATTAACTAGTCTAAGACGAAGTTGTTTATATATAAAAAAAAATATATATATATGACAGAAGGTGTGTGATGGCATCGTTTGATTTCGCTGTGGATAGTACGGTCGCTATATTTACGATAGATAAATTAAATATGGATACGGTATTAGTAAAAATTCGGGTTCTGAATGAGAGCAGGGTAATGGTCAGACTCATCTTGAACACTCACAGCTGCACGAGTCACACAATTAACATCGTGGATTAGAAGGCCATCCAATAGAGTGGCTGATCCACAACTTGTACTCGTTGCTTAAGCAATTAATGAGTGCAAACTAACAATGGTCAGCCACTGGATTCGATAACAATGGTATTGAAGCAGCTATAACATACATTACGTAACGGACTGCATCAATGCCTCTGAAACTTCCATTCAACTCAGAAAAAGAAAAATCACTAATAATTCAGAGGCTCTACGGTACACCGATCCTATGATTTTATCTTCGTTAT
The DNA here is from genome assembly GCA_016164225.1 of Gammarus roeselii. Lineage (NCBI taxonomy): Eukaryota > Metazoa > Arthropoda > Malacostraca > Amphipoda > Gammaridae > Gammarus > Gammarus roeselii. The sequence continues at coordinate 1,885 of SDVV010040474.1, read as the reverse complement.
TGCAAGAAATATCTACAAAAAATATCTCAATTCCTGGCCTGATGAAAAAGATTTCAGGTTGTGGCACACCAGTCAGCCCGTTATTCATGAATAAACTCACACCTCTCATCACTCATGTATTATTTATGCAGAGGTTGTAGCACGGTAAATTATATAAGACCTGTTATTCGTGGGCCGATTTGGTTTCACAGAGTCCTAGCACAGTAAGTGCAGAGTCTTAGCACAGTAGGGCAGAGTCCTAGAACAGTTGATCCAAAGTCCCAACACAGTAAGCGCAGAGTTCTAGCACAGTAGGGAAAAGTCCTAACACAGTAGATTCTAAGTCCTAGCAGAGTACAGGCAAGAGTCCTAGAACAGTAGAGGCAAAGTCCTAACATAGTAGATGCAAAGTTCTAGCAGAATAGAGGCAGAGTCCAAGCACAGTAGTGGCAAAGTCGTAGCACAGTAGATGAGAAGTCTTAGCGCAGTAGGGGCAGAATCCTATCACAATATAGGAGCAGAGTCCTATGCACACTAGGGGCAGAGTCCTAGCACAGGAGATGAAAAGTCCTAGCACAGTAGGGGCAAAGTCCTAGCACAGTACAGGGGCAGAGTCCCAGAACAGTAAGGGCAAAGACCTAGCACAGTAGTGGCAGAGTCCTAGCAGAGCAGGGGCAGAGTAATAGCACGGTAGGGACAAAATGGTCTATTATATTAACCAGGAAGCTTTGAAAGTTCTCTCCAAAACGGGCCACATTTATTGCCATGCAGACAACATTATTTCGAAATGGACTTTAAGGGTGAGAGAGCTCATACAAAACAATAATTTGACACTCCTGATTATTTATTCACGTACACTCAGGGGTATTCATTCGCATCGTCTTCACGAATACCATTGTTGATGTTATTTTCAATATCGTGCACAGCCGATAAAAGAAGTTAATGTTGTTTAATTGGTTCTTCACTTAGTATTTTGTGCTGTTGGTAGAGAAATCATGGAGGTTGTTGGTTTATTTACGAATACGGTGCATTTAGTTTTTGTGGCAATCCTATTCTCAGACGAGGAAGTACAATGTTGTAGTAGACCCATAAATTTATAACATTTGTTGACCCATAAAAGAAAGAATATGATCAAAGGGAAAGTTGGGTCCGAGTGCAGCAGGCATGCTTAATTAAAGCAACCAGTGTCGTTTGGTGTAGTTCTTTTCACACACTGCTTTTGTTGTCCGTGGTGAGACACGATGAACAGTAAATTGTATCGCAGTGAGTACATCAAAATCTCACCTAGAAACAATGGGTTCTGTCAGCTATGTGAGTAAACTGAAACATTCCGGAAGGCATCCCTAAACACACCATCGTGTCTGAAATTATCCATCACTGAAATGAGACATAATCTCTTCGACACATGAAATAAAATTTTACGAAAACATATCTAATTTTCGTCAATTTTAAACAAGAGCAGCGTCTCATAAACAAGAGCAGTGGCTCATAAACGAAACAATTTATTGATAATTTTGACACACTACTATCAATGAACCCTTCATTGAGGGTTCAAAAAAGGAAGAAAATATAATTATTTAGACTTTGACTTGTGAAGAGCATGGAGGTCACTAGATGTTGTCGCCGAGTATACTTGTGCTGACCCACTAACCCAATTAGTATAAACTGCACACACTCACCGTACATTTCTGGCCTTTCTTAGCGGTTCTTCTTTTCTGAGTGATAGTTAATCATGACTCACTTGCACTTTTACACTGACTGCACGTGCCCATTTGGGAGACACTGACCTTTGCAGCGTCGTTTGTGTACAAATTTCGTTGACTTTAGTACACAAACATTAGTAAGCATAAAATATAACATTATTGAAACTCGAAACTGTATTCAGTATGAATCCTTTATATATATA
>SDVV010040473.1:0-10531 GCA_016164225.1 Gammarus roeselii | reverse complement strand
CCCCCTAGTGAGAACACGTGGGACTCAGTCCTGTTGAACGGCACATTTGCCCTGTAAGCAGTTAAATATGACAACAGAATAAACTACGGCTGAAATACAAATATATACATTAATGTTTTTCCTGACAGTTTTCGAAAATTAAAAATTACCTAATGTATTCAATGCCATTCTAAATCTCTCATTGCCACTGTTATCATACCGTTAACGCAATGTTTTCGCTTTGTTTTTTGAACTCGTTTCCCTGATAACTTTCCCCAGCCCCTGTCCCAAGAGCGAGACTCGAGCCCGTCTCAGCCAAGTCTGGAGGCGACTGTCGATTTAAGTTCGGTCTTTTCTGAGATTTAGGGAGTAATTATTTGAACTTTCGGTGGCAAGGGAAAAGTTTTAATGACCAGCCTTCTTTGACATTTGATTGAGGGTGAGGCCACATTCTTCGTCTTTCCATCGCAGGGACAAAAATGAGCTGTCATGTCAGGAAGGAAAGATGGGATGGTGCGGATAGGATTCGTGACCCGGAGTAGGAGACGCTGGCAGAGAAGGTCGTTTATGAGAGCTTATTCTGAAAATGATATTAGGGAATATAAATTCGTAGTGAATGAAGATTTTTAAAATATAGATTGGTAGAACTCCTCAACCAAGCATGGAAGAAACTATTGGTCCCGCATAGCATAACGGATGCTTGAGCAAATTTTTTTTTAATGTTATATCCGTTGTACCGTTATAAGGTTAAAATATTTCAAGCATTTCCCCATCGTTCTGTCCAAAGCATATTGGAATCTGAGTTGCATTCATAGCCTTCCATTTAGCATCAGGCACCATTAGCTGCAGCCAACATTGTCTAGTAAATGCATGTGACTGACATGATCATAGGAAGTCATGATTTTCAACCTCATTTCAATGTTTCCTTTCAAAAATGTGTTTCTAGATTTACAGTTAGCTTCGTAGCACATCAATTACATTGCGATTGAAATATTTCTATGCAATACTATTTATGATAAACTAAATACTGTTGCTTAATTTGATTTTATCCAATATTCCTTCGTGTCAATTGTTCGGCCCCTGCCACCCACCCACCACCCCCCACCCCCCGAATATAGTTGCACAGTTGGTAGACAAAGTTAGAGAATAATGATGCAGAGACGCCTTGTGCTTCAAGCCCTTAATGGGTTGTCCCTACAATCGCCTTGCTCGGGTTGACTAAGAGATTGGAGTCATGGTTTTAGCTCCAACCATAACACACTTGGGGGTGGAGGAATGGTGGGGAATAGCTCTCACGAAACACTCAATAAGCCTGGTCATTAGAGGTATATTATCATGAATGGAAAGCCTAACAAAAAAGCATATCCTCAGAATACTTGAATTCTCCTCCCGTGTTTAGTTATATAGCAAATACAAGTGTTTTCCTGCTAATGCTAAAGTGGATGCTACTCTTTTTACTTTTTCTGTCATTCGGCTCTAAGTAGCATAATCTATTTTTATCTCCAAAACAGATTATCGACTTTGACTATTCGAATCACCTTGAAACTAATTATGTGACCAATTTTTTTTCTTTCAGAAATGTATCTTGCCCGGAGAAGTATCTTTCAGCGTCCGAATTCTTTCTGAAGCTACTGTATGTTTTCGAATATTTTCCAACTCATTTTCACTTACAAAAAAGCATCTCTAATTCCATAGGATTTATCCTGAGTACCGATTGGAGACTGTGCTCAGGGCCAAAACCAATAAATCCCTTACAGTGTTGGGTCCACTAAACTGTTGTTTGTTCTTTTAGGTCATACGCGTTTGTGTTGTGTAAGCACGGAACGTAATCATCAGTCTGATTGCCTATAAACGGAATAGCGGTTTTCTCATCTCATTTATTATGCTCAATATTAAACAGCATACACCTATTTATGCTCCTGGAAAATAGTTTACTTTATCAAAGATAGTCTGCAACACATATTTAGCCAGTAGAACTCGTCATTTACGAAATATTTTGTTCGCCTTTTGCCCGAGTCAATTGGCAGCTGTGATACTTCGGAGGATCCCCCAACACGTTGAATATTTAGAACTCTCACCCTCGCCTGTTTGTAAGTGTCCTGATGTTCAAATGTTGAAATTTTAATTTAAACGTTTTCAGTTGGGAACCCCCCAATATTTAACCGAGTATTCATACGACTGCTGAATAAATGAGGTTGCATTGTCGAGGAAACTTAACTCGCCATCGGGAACTAAGCCCGTCGATATTGACGAAAGCCGAATTGAAATTGGGATTTGAATGCAGGGATTCATATTTGAAACTTTACTGTTATTTTAAACAGGTAGTGATGAAATAATTTTATGTTTATTTTATGATGATAAGGATGGCATGGTAAGTCGTTCAGAAACTTGGATCTCTGAAAGGATCACGTTTCAGCTGTACGTTTGAGGAACTGCTAACAATTGGATTGTCGTTACAAATATCTTGCATCACGCATCTCAATGTTTAGAAGAACGATGGTGTGAACGCGATGGTAAGTCAGCTCAAAATACCTTTCAGTTACCAATTTTGTTCCCTTAACCGCGATCCCTTTCCCTGATATTATATCTTGCCTGAATGTAATTTTTGACCTCCCGTGAATGGAAACAAATCTGCGAATTCCACTGTGAACATGACGGGGAGTTTTAAAACCACTCAAACTGATGATCCAATTAGAGTCATGAAATTATGAAATCAAGCAAATATTCAAGAAATATCTGTTATTTTATTTGCTAAGGAAAATTTACCTCAGCAGTAATTAAAGTATCGAACAAAGGCCACAGATTGCGAGGACTGGCATTAGTCTCCATTCATGACGTCCAACTTAACATGGCAAGTTTGACATTTCCTACGTAATTTTCCGAATTAATATAAAAGGACTAACACAGTGGAAGCTGTAGGATGCTGTACTTGTATTAAACACTTCGATTTTGACCAGGACGTGAACCACAGAAAGTCAATCAGAAGGTTCCGAGCGCCAATGTTGGGGACTCACACAGTAATTATTGAACATGTCACCGATTATTCGATATAATCATTTGCTTTGGTTTCGCTTTGATGTGGTCATGCCAAACTCAATTATCATCTATCGACACATTGGAAATTTATTGTCTTCAATTTATATAAGTATTTCGCTGTCCCTTCCTGGTTTGCATATCAATATTTGCACGTGTGTAAGAAGGAAGCTCATTAACTTCGGTCTCATGATATTGTACCTAACATCAAATTGTACAACGGCGAACTTTGTTCTGAAAAAACGCTAGATAAAAAGAATAAACATGCAACGAACTAAAATTATCAACATTGGTTTTGCTTACAATCGTTCTTAATAAGGCAATTATGAAAACAAAATGATTTACGATTAGGAGCGGATCATTTCAAAGAGTAATGCCTTATAAAGGCTCATTTGAATGACTGTCCTCATAGAGCTTTCAAATTTAGTCTACAGTCACCAATTTCATCTCCTAGTTGTGATGCCAGCTAAGAAGCCATTGTGCAGTTGAAGAGGTAACGAAAAGTCAATTCCTCGTTTGTTTATTTGCAGAAGCCAAATAGAGCGACATTCATCAAAGGGACTGAAGCAGCAGCGGCTCTCGGGTCTGGGCTCACCGAGTTGAGCCAAGAATAAGACTGATCGTTCGGATGAGTTGGTTATCCTGCTTGTGCAAGAAAAACTAGATTGTTAGGTTGGGTATCACCTCCTGCACTATTTCAAGGCATTCCGGAAAGAATGCTCCTCTTCAATTGATTGAGGAAATCAAACTCCTAATATTTTTTAGTGTAGCGTTCCACACTAAATCATATCTTAGGAGTTCCTGACAATGGCTGCAAAGTAAGCATTTCACACGATCTTTATTCATGAGGTGAGCTTGAAGATGTTTGAATAGTTAATCCTTGCATTTACAGTATTTCCTTAGTTTCAAATTTTCTTAGTCTGAGTTACGTGAACTGGTACAGTGTGGCTGAGTCACGCATACAGTTACAGTTGCTGCTGAGTCACGCTAACAGTTACAGTTGCTGGTGAGTCACGCATACAGGTACAGTTGCTGCTTTGTCTCGCGTACAGTAACAGTTGCGTCTGAGTCGCGCGCACAGGTACAGTTGCTGCTGAATCACGTGCAGTTATTGTTTTGTAAAGCGCTGTACTTTAATGGATGGTGTTTGTCCGTATGATCTCAATATTCGCTCCTTGTTGTCTCCTGATTCTGCCTTCTGTTTAAAAACAACATTTATCGAATTCACTCCTCATGGATCGACTCGATCATGTTCGAACTAAGCTTCCCATTATCACGCTGTCCAAGTTTGCTTATTAGTTGTGCGAAATATGCAGACCGTGTCTGGTCATTAGTTGCGGAAACTCTGATATTGAAAACTCGCATGATGGCTCTCTCTGTTTTTTTATCGAGGAATCCTCCGCTAAACATTTATTTATAAGAACTTCTGTTGTAGATCTTTCAGTTGAATAAATCAATTAATGAAGTCCTTTAAGCTCATGAACATTGCTCTTCCTTCGTGTTGTTTGCCTCGTTTCTTACGGAACAATACAAATTGTCATTATCTACCGCCGTACGCAAAAATATTATTCATCTTTCTAAGCATTTGAGTATAGTATTTTTCCACTTATTGGGTGATTAATAAGTTAAGGTGACGCAAAGGAGGGGGACGCCCAAACTAACAATCTTACGCTACTTATAAAGAATATTATTATCTGGCTTCTGGAAACTAGCATATACTCCCCAGTGTCCCGACGCTGGGTTAGCTGCACTCCGTAATGAGGACTGGCCTGTCTTGGAGGCACTGACAGCCAATATGACAGAGTATTGATAAGGAAGTGAATAGCTTAGAGGCACTCATAACCAGTATACGACCGAGTATTGATGAGGAAGTGAATAGCTTAGAGGCACTCATAACCAGTATACGACCGAGTATTGATAAGGAAGTGAATAGCTTAGAGGCACTCATAACCAGTATACGACCGAGTATTGATGAGGAAGTGAATAGCTTAGAGGCACTCATAACCAGTATACGACCGAGTATTGATGAGGAAGTGAATAGCTTAGAGGCACTCATAACCAGTATACGACCGAGTATTGATGAGGAAGTGAATAGCTTAGAGGCACTCATAACCAGTATACGACCGAGTATTGATGAGGAAGTGAATAGCTTAGAGGCACTCATAACCAGTATACGACCGAGTATTGATGAGGAAGTGAATAGCTTAGAGGCACTCATAACCAGTATACGACCGAGTATTGATGAGGAAGTGAATAGCTTAGAGGCAGTCATAACCAGTATACGACCGAGTATTGATGAGGAAGTGAATAGCTTAGAGGCACTCATAACCAGTATACGACCGAGTATTGCTGAGGAATGCTGCGGTAATACGGACACTTCAGTTAATACGAAGGTGCGTGTCAGAGCGAGAAAATAAATATAGAGGTACAGCTTTTCAATAGGGCGATTATTGTTTGAACAAGTGAGTGTTTATGTTAGAGGCACTGCTAGTCATCGTGAAGGAGTATTGACGAGCAGGTGAGTTCGTTAGGAACGCTGCCGGCTAGTACAACAGAGTATTAGTGAACAAGAGAGTAGCGTTGTGGCCCTGCGTGCTTGTCAATACGAGAGGAGTTATAGAGCACTGCCCACCGACGACGTATTATTGAATAACATTCAATGAGAATCATGAATATTTGCTAGAAGACACGCTGGGCCATACTGTTGAAGAACAGATTCTGAACTTATTGTCCACTACTGGAGATGATCAACAGAACAGCAGCACAAATTGACCATTGAACGAATGGTTTAAAATAATGGAATATCGCAGCTCCCTATTTTTCAGTTAGAAAATAGGTCAACATTTTTTATGAATTCTGGCATACAATTCTAATGGTACTTTGACTGCTAGGAGATTTTTATAAGGCATTAATTCGGGAATTTTCTAATGCATCAATTATATACAACCTAATTCTTATGCCACATTATTTCTATTGTCGTTGCTTCAATTGCCGGCAGAATGTCTTCTCAATTGCTTGGAGCCAACAAACTGTAGATATTGTCATTTTTGTTCAACCGTGCAAACTGAACACTTTCTCCGCATCACGCCCTCATGGCTTAACAAATTACAGTGGAAATAGTGCTCTGTATTTTGAAGACTTGACATCTTGTGCATTCAAGCCGAAACAAGGAAGAAAATATGTTTGTTCTGAACCAGAACGATTTGCATTCAGTTCCATCACCAGATGCCACATTCCTAAATTCAACTGACAACAGCAGAGTAATTTGAATGCAAGCGGAATACCAATGGGCCACCGAAGTGCTGTATGAGCAGCCAGGTTTGATGTTGCTCAGGCACGGTTCTGACAGGTTTCCTAAAAAAGATAAACTTCTACTGGTAAGACCAGCAGCATCTCATATTTCTATTCCGATAACTATTCACTGTATATATATATATATATATATATATAGGTTGGATGTTTGGATAGATCCTCGTATGAAACCGCGTGCAAAGTCCGATATCAATGTTTTTTTTTTACCCAGCTGTGTTTCTTCAGGTTCAGCTGTTGTCTACTTGCCCGTTCACGCGAGAACTTTCAGTGCACAATGATAATCCAGGAAACAAATGTCTAGTATAACATAATACTGAAGCAAGTTTCATTATTCAGTTAATTTTTAGCTTTTAGCTTTTCATCAGCTCAGTCACACCGGTTCCACTATTAACATATTAATTTCAGAGGTTCCATTGAAATATTTGAAATGTTCACGTCAGATGAGGCTCCACGCTTGTTAGACAAATTTAAAACTGTTATTGCTCTGAATTCGTATTGATTTGCCATATATCCATATCAAAATTTTGAGACGTTTTTTTTCAAAACTTCACCATCCTCATGCACTGGCTCAAAATTACCCTTTCATGAGTTAACGTTCCCTCTGGCAAACTTGGTCGCCGTGCTCCTAGATCCAAATATCAGTGACACCGATCGCGTCTTGTATGGAAAGTCTGGCAGATTTATAGACCTCTCCAACTTTCTCAGATTGTAATAATAAACCAAATACCAGTTGGGATGGGAACTAATTGATTCGAATGAGTAGTTCCAATAGCTGGCAACAAGAACTGGGCCAACTCTTAGGAATGGTGAGATTTTTGCAACGACCAAAAACGGACACTTTGGTTAAACCTCAGCAATTAGTTGGTGAGATAAGCAAGAAACGGATTTTCTCTAACAGTATATATAGTGTGTGCAGTCATGAATTTTTATGAGACAAATCAGTGAGAATTTCCCTGCGACGAGAAATGATCAGCTCTCGGCCTTCACTTGGATCTGGAAAACGCCTTCAATAGGGTAGACATGGAGGCGTTGTGGAGGGATATGCGTTCGTATGAACTGGGAGAAAATTTGTTCTGAGTCGTCCATAGTTTTTATCTCTTCCAGGGCGTGTTTTAGAGTTTTGAACAAAGTCAGTGCTGGGATTGATTAGGTCAACCCTGGGTGATCAACATCTTCGTGGGAGGAGCGGCTTTAGAACTGATCACCAGTGTGTTTGCAGTTGTATCAGTTGCTGTTTGCAGATGATACGGCATCTCGACAGATTTGCTGGAGACGCTGTGAGGGCTCTATTGTGGCAAAGCTTAGTTGTTGTTTTTGCTGAGCCCCAGCGTATCCTGCGATGGAGGAGCCAAAACCAGCGTACAGCCTGAGGCGACGAACTCACAGACGTGTACAGCAGGGGCAAGGCCTTATAATAGGTCTGCACCTTTGAAGAAGCTGATGCTGGCCCGCGGGCGCTCCTATAGATCATGCACTGATTTGATGTTATGGTCCAACATGCCGGGTGCGGTTGCTGGAAACGAAGTCATGACGTGCTGGACAGAATCGGGCGATCCCCGGCACGCAAGCAAAGATCGGAAGGGACATTTCCCTCTTTATACTGGTATGGCTATGGGGCCGTGTGGTGCCCGCACCGCAGCCGCGACAGATGGACCCTGACAACGCTAGGCAACCCCAACTCCGCGACGTCCACCCCAAGCGGGTGACTCTGCTAGACCGTGTTGACTATGTGTTCTAAGTGTGTGCATAGCATGTCTGCTTCCGTGTTGGTCAATAAAATTTCAAGTTTTCGCAACCATAATAATTATACCAAGTTCCAAGAATAAGGTGTTCCTAACAGACATGTGATACGAATTATGTCATGATCAGCGTGAGCGTCTTTACTGAATTCCTGACTCCGTATAATCAGTATCGACTGAAACGCCCAGCTCTGAATAAATGGTGGATAATAGTCGACGTCTTGATTATTTTGCATGCCAATCACAATTTAACTCTCACTACATTTGTGGTGTCATGTCGTTGTTCTAACATAACGTCAGAATTTATATGCATGTTTTTTCCCCTTGGTACTTAGTATATTTAAGCTATGTTTTCAGTTTATTTATTTTTAATAACTTAACATCGTTTGCGATATTGTAAGTGTAACATACTAGAAATTGTGATTCAGATTAAGCTTGGCGAACGTATTCAAACAAAATCGAAACAATTTGGCTTTAGGCCTCAACATGGAACGGAGATGGCAATTTTTACCTCAAACAAACTATTAATTTATTTGTTAGTAGAGTTCACCAATGTACCTGTGTTGTCTAGACGCCGGAAAAGCCGTAGACTGCGCTTGACCTATCTACTGCAGCACATTGTGGAGTAAATTTACGAGCATACTCAGATATTTTACGGAGTTTGGTTGGTGTGCCTAGAAAAACGAGTGCTAGCCTTGTATTCGCAGCAAATGATGTTCATTGTCTCTAGGTACGAGCTAGAAAAAGTGCCTATGACCTCCAGGAGCGTATTAAAAAATCTAATAATCGTGAATAATCTCCAATAATAGAATGGTTGGACTGAATCCTGCTGGTGCATGCAGATCCCGATATGAATAGAAATAATGTTTGATATTTATCCGCCCATCCATGTTGTGGGCTATTGTCCGTATGTGGATGTCAGGCTAGGAGACGTTCCTGATAGGCTGGCTGGCTATGTGGTTTACCTCTCTAACATTGAGCTTTGTTATAGACATATTCATGTGGGAGAGGGATATAAAAAATGTTTCTAGGCGCATAAATGCATCCAGGCACTAACTCAACTTATGAATTTATGTTGCGTATTTCATTCCTTCGTTGTCGTTTGTCCATGTATGTCACTTCACTCTGAAATTTGAATGTATTGGTGGAAATGCTCTGTCAAACTTGTTTCTTTGTAATCATTTTGTACCGTCGAGTGGTTCATTAACGATTTTTAAAATAACTATTATTATTATTATTTTCCCCCGTGCTACAACTTTAACCCAATAATTGCCTACAGTTCGCGAATTGTGTTCTTGTTCCTTTACTGAAGCAATAGTGTATCCGCTGCACCAACGTGAAGACCCGCTCCAACACATCCCAAATCCCATAAATGCACAAATACTCTAACTCCCGTTCATGATTAGACCATTACCTTGACGCAACACTAATATCAGTCACATCATGTTATCAATCTCTTTGGGGATGATTCTCAAAAATTCATGTCATGTTCCACATATTAATACTTATTTGTTAACAATGTCCCGTAAAGACTCAGCAGCGTAAAAACCCTTTCGATAAAAAAAAAATCAGCCTCAATTAACAATGCCTGGTCTGTGGCACATAATAAAGATGTTGTAGAAAAAGCTGATGTAACGAAGCTGTGGAAGGTAAATTTAGATATTTTACCAGGAAGCAATTTGCCGCGTCTCGGAGGAAATTTGGTGGCGGCAAACTTTTCTATTTGATAAACAATAACAAGAATTTAGAAAGAAAGGAGAGTATGGAAACAGAAAGCCGAAATAATGTCTAGAACGAGTGTTTTAGTTAGTGGTTAGACACTAATTTAAAGCATTCATTTATTTCATATCATGAGAACCATACGGCAACCCAGAAAAAAGTCAGTTATTTATAATTTAGAGAAGGAGGTATACACCGTCCGCCCGTTCGTCTCTTTGAACGAAAATTAATTGAATTGTCACCAAGTAGGAGGTCTTGGTCACGTATGAAAAAAAATCAATGTTCAGCGCATAGTTTTTGTATCACGAATATTCAAGAAATATGGCACGGGAGGACATTCCGGTGATTCCAAAATTAGCAAACGGCTGCAGTAAAGCGGATCCTTGATATTCTTCACAATGGTACCTTCTGCGAATAATAAAGATAAGCAAAATGATAGGGACTTAGACGGGAACGTGAAAAAAATGAAGAGGCAAGAGGTAGTAATTCCACTCGTCATTGAGACGACGGAATTCTCCGCTAGTTTCATATGATTCAAGTGCAAGCACTCGCCGCTTCAATGACGCTGCTATTGCTCAATTATAATATTTATGAAATATACTGTATTATTTGTCCGTCAAGTTTCCAGTCATTACTTTTCCGACGAACTCCAGCCCTTCGCTGTATTCGTGATACAGTAATTACGAGACCTCCGGGATGCATCCGCAACCTATTGCTCTAAATTAGTGATAAAATATTATTAATGATAT
>SDVV010040472.1:0-10531 GCA_016164225.1 Gammarus roeselii | reverse complement strand
GGGTGCTGCGGCACAGCCCGACAGATACCCAGGGGTGGAAAAGCCCTGTAACGGGGTGCCAGCCAGAGAGCGGCACGCCCGGGGTGCCCGGTTTTATTCTATAGCCCAGGTGAGCCTGGTCCCAGTGGTCATAACCCGGGTTGGTGTGTGCGGAGTTGGTGTTGGTTTGGCAGGCTCCATGACCTTGCCACTTGAACAGCTTGGGTGGGCATTTCGCCATCACTCACACATACATGGAGTAATTTAATATTGCAGTTGAGCTATTGTTGCATCCATACTAAAGACTGATGCACTTTATCACGACTAATATTACACGATGTTTTGTGAATCGCTAAATTCTTGTTCTGCCGCCAAAATATGCGATATTGGTCTTAGTTCGTTTCTCTAATCAACAGCTGACGATCATCGATCCGGCCTGTCCGGTCAAAGAAATTCGCTACTAGTTCATCAATGATAGTGATGTGCAGTGGTTTGGAATTTTTGTGTGTCAGCTTGAATTTATATGCTATGGAGGGAAATGCGTGCATAAAATTGTAGCAAAATCAACTGTTTGAAGATTTGTTCACGTGCGATGTACTGTTTTGGCGTGCGATATTCTGGAAAGGTGTCTTCACGTGCGCTTCATCTCAAGATTTCCCGTGCGCATCAAATATTTCTTATCAATGTTCGCGTGCGCTGCCCGCCAAATTGTGCAAACTGGATTGGAGGTTGAAAGATATAAAATTTGAGGTGCAACTGGAGCCTCTCAGAGATTTTCATATATCTCTAAAAGTGCATCTGGTCGCCTCCTAAAATTCTGATTGGAGTTAAGTTAATGAGTCACGAAGATTTTTCTAGCTGTAACAAGTAAGTATATAGCTATGTTTTGCCTGAAACTCAAGGTATTCGTTGATAGTGATAGGAATAAATCAAAATTGGTCTTCCTCTCCCATACTTTATAATAGATAGGTGAAATTCAAAAATTATTTCTGAGATTTGGCCTAAACAAGATTATTTAGCTTATCCAAAAGTGTCTCCTAAATTTTTCCTAAGCTTCAAGTCTTGGCAGTCCAGCTTTTAAGCATAACACATCAAATTGATGAACATTAAGTTGACCAGGAAAACACTGATGCATCAGGCTAAAGACTGTCATTTCTGACTGATGTAAAACCCTATTCTTGCAATCAGCCATGCATAACAGCCTGGTAACATGAGTAAAAAAACAATTTTGAACATAGCTGTAGTGCACACTATATTTAATAAGTCACCAAGGTTAGGAAAGCATCCCAATATCTCAATACAGCTTCTAGGTAGGTAATGAAAGATGCTTGTGAGATTTCTAAATTTCTGTCCGTTATCCTCCCCTATCATATTGAAAAGTCTTGGTCACAATAATGAAATACTCCCATATTTATTGACAAATATTACCCACAATTTTGCCACTCCTATCAACCAAATTATTATAATTGCTTGAGACTATTTCAGGTTGACCTTGGCAACTGATTACCCACTCTCTCCAGACTACTTATACTGATTTATGGTGGCACTCTTTCTGTAAATAACTCATTTTGATGGTGCCCTTAACACAGAATCCCAAGTGGGTAATTGATATCTTCAAATAGGTGCATTGTCTTGGCAGCACATTTCATTTAAATACACAGGGAAAGAAGGATGTTGCCAAGATTTCAATAGGCTCCATGATATGAAATTCTGGTATTGGACATTTAGGTATATTTAGCCAAAATAGTGGGTAGCACTTCAACAACATACAAGATTGCAACATGTTAATAAATTTAACAGCTACTGTGACACTCACCGGTTAAATATTCTATAACAGCAGCAGCATAAACAGGTGCTCCTACTCCAATTCGGAGCTTGTGTGTGCTCTTCTTGAGGTACCTATGCAAACGGCCCACAGGAAAAAGAACATTCGCCCGTTGAGATTTACTTCTGTTCTTCAATCGCTTTCTTGCCGCTCCTCGAGCCGACATTTTTAGGGATTCTGTAGAACAATTGGTCAGGTGTAAAAGACGAGAACAGCGAGACAGCGACAACCGTTCTCGATGACAGAGAGATCAATAAACGAACGTTGGTTACGGATGCAACCTCAACAACACAGAACAAGAAATAAACGTCTCAACATTGGGGCATCATATCATCGAACACCGCAAATACCGACAATTGAAAATATTTTGTATCGTGAAAACATAAAGTTCTGATACCGTCACGATGTGAATGAAACTATAGTCTACATTGATATACACTACGATTAATCAATTAGAATATATTTTAGTTATTGTGCAATGGTACAACAAATTGCTATAAGTTCATATCGTCTATTCATATGAGGTCATGTTCAGTCCAGTTATTTTCTAACGTGATGTATCTTGTTTCCAACAAATAGTTGAGTTACTCAATGTAGTTGTCTTTTATTGTTGGATAACTCAAAAAATGTTTACTAATATGACTACTTAGGGCAGTTGAACACTATCCGCAATTGTTTGGTTTGCTAAATGATTTGAGATATGATTTGCAGATTAGAGATATGAGTGACGCTATTGATAACGTTGGCAAAGCAGTTAAAGATTCCATTTGTAGGGAATTTCCTTTTTTATTCAAAAATAACGACAGCTAGGGACTCTAGTCTTTTCCTACTCTTTTAGAGACCTATGGTTTGTTTTCGAAGAGATTAAGATCCTCATCGGAATGACCAAGGTCCCTTATCAGATTATTCTGAAAAATCTTGCAAATATTCCATTACGCTGTAAACATAATAACGATAATAAAATCATTTTTTTCACTGATTTCCGATCAGAGTCTTGTCTAGTCTGATACGAGAAGGTGCGTATCAAACAAATACGTCGATATATTCTGTATGATGATGAACGTCAACCAGTTTGTTTATCGTCAAGATTGCGCTGACTCTCCTGAGGATACATGTCTGCATATGCACAGGAACTTCTCACTGGTATGCAATGGAAAACGGGTCATTTAAACTACACATGCCTATAAAATATTTAAATAAAATCATTATTCATACACAAATGGTATAATATTGTGTCTTGAAGCTCAGTAGAACAATGCATCAATATTCACAATAAATTTTGAATATGTATGATGATGAGCTAAGACATTAAATCAGATTAGATAACAGAATAGAGGACATTACAACGCGTAACTGAGAAAATATGTCCGTGTATAAACGGTACGGTACATCACATAAGTATGGGTGAACTTAAGTACATGACGAGCAAGAATTATTACGTGCACAATATATTTGAACTCCTTATGACATGAAACATTACGACTGGATATAGTCCTGATGTAATCAAACCGTCAAAAAACAGGGCAGCTTAGTATGTCACGATATGTGTTGGCCTCTGAGTGTTAGATAGCTAATATTCAAGCGGTATGGTATTTTTGGACGAATTTAAATCTGTATAGAAATATGCACAAATCTGAAATTAATATTATAATGCGCCAGGAACTTCAAAACATATTAAATAACCATTGACATGATTGAACGAGTTCTACGTAAAATTGGTCATGGTACGATCCGCGAGCCCGGCATCGATCCAGGCGATGGTAAGCGACCTGACGGCATTACAGTCTTCCCCTTCTATAGAGGGAAAAACCTTGGTTGAGATTACACCTGCGTGGACACCTTCTCGACGAGTCACTTGCTTGGCACTTCTTTAGAGGCTAGCAGGGCTGCCAACGCGACAGAGAACAAAAAAATATATAAGTATCAATCTCTTAGTAACCGCTACCATTTCGAGCCCTTGGCTATCGAGACGACCGGCGTTATCGGCAAAACCAGCAGCCTCCTGATTCACGACATCGGCCGACGATTATCTGCTGCCTCTTGGGACCCTCGCGAAACGTTCTGGCTGAAACAGATGCTAGGACTAGCTGTGCGGCAACATTTTGGGTGTACAATTAGCTTGTAAGCCTATCAATTTGTGGAGTTATAGATTGGATCTTTGTTAAGGTAGAGGGGTATAGGCCGTTACTCCAGCAGGGCTAGAGGCGGTAGTAGTATGTTTGGATGGCACAACTTCTGGCGAGTGTTGGGGCCAGGGTCTCCCTACTCTTTGGGGGCCTTAGGAAATAAATGGTGGAGGCATCTTCACGGGGACTTTGGGCCCCATTAAAAATAGTAGCATTCTACGCATTTGGTAACCGAGTGATTGGGACCGAATTAAACGGTAACGGGCATTTTACTTTTATAGCTGGACATAAGTATCCACCTTTCTGGAACGTGTCACGAACAACGAAAATCAATGTTTAGTTAAAGTATGCAATGGATATGCACTCTGTCCTGATGCTAGATAATATTGTGATCAGGATATCACATTTCATTTAGCAATTTTTTTATTTAAAAGTGACGGTGTGAGAGGAGATTCCCAGTCGTTACGTGACTATGAATACTCCCTTTATGAAAACGTGAAATTAGTACAAATAAAATTCATTATCAGTTCGAATATCAGGGCAAAAATAAAGCAATGTAAAAAAAGATAGCCTGGAGAAATTACGAAAATTGTTTAATAATGTTTCGCGAACCATTGCTTATTTTTCCTCGGCAGCAAGAAATATTACTTTCAGGGCCCAAACACAGCAAAGTCAGAGGAATAAAATGACCTGAGGTGAGAATACGGCAATTGCGAAACCGTATTTTAATTACCGTGTTCCTATTTGTTCGAAGACAATGACAAAGAGAATTCCAAGAGAACATAGTATTTGTTGTATATCACTATGCAATTTTTGTTGTGTGTTCTGTTGACAGAATGATGGTGTTGATGCTTACCGCGAGCCGAGGAATAAAAAATTTCGTTATCGATTTCACGTCGATCTCCATCAGCTGTTTCGTTCTGTCAACCCATGCCGCCAGGCAAACAATAGAGGGGTACAGTTCTCTTTGACAAAATATACGTTAATTCAGTCTTGAATGTTTGCGGTAGATTGCTGAAACATTTTGAACCAGAATGAATTAAAACCTTGGAACTAGTCTCTGTTCTTCTGAACTTGGAGTCAAAAGTGTGGACAGAGTGTTGATCGTTGATGGGTCATTTTACCACTTGGCAACACAATACAGTTTCAGCATGAAAGCTTGTTCTGAATTTTGACAGCTCGTATAGCTTCACTAAGATCAAGTCGTTCAAGGATGTTCAGCCAGCCACTTCCCCATATGATAGGGCAGTAGTAAATGTGTTAAGCAAATCAGTTCATTGATTACAAGAAGTCAAAACACAAAGTCGTGTTGTTTTTTCATTCTACTAAGAAACATGAGTGTGCCATTCAGTTGGGAACAAAAACATTGCAACATGATGTCCATAGGTCATATTGAAATGAAGCCAAACTCTCAGTTTTGCCTCTGTTATCAAGTGAGTTATAATGATGAATCCAGTTCGTCCAAGCCGTTTAAGCCACTCCTGCGGTTATTGCAGGTTTTCTCATACGTTACACAGCATGGAAACTCTGCACCTACACTTGCCAATTACAATAAAGTCGTGCATTGTCTTATTTGTCTTTGGAGAATAGTTTCGCCAAAAACATCGCCTATGTATCAGCTTCTCTTCAGTTAGAGCTGCATGAAAATAATGATCGGTGGAAGATATGATAGTTTGAAGAAGAGAAAAGCATATGCATGGTAGACAATGGTAATCGGAAACTAATTTTTTGCTGACTGATGTTCATCATGTTTGAAAAAGCCGTAGTTTGTATGCTAAAAAATATTATAACTGACTAGCCAACGAAACTATCAGGTGAGTCTGTTGAGCGAAGGAACTAATGGAAGTAATACCCGGGCAAGACGTGCGCAAAATCAAACTTGGCCACGTCATCCCTGTCATTCTCTGTACAGCACATTCTGAAAGTGGCAAATGGAAACACTGGGTGGCAATCTTGTTGATGAGGGATTGAATTAAATCTCCTATTACATTTTTTAACTCATTTCAACAATAATATAATAACGAGTTTACTCACGGAAGTGAAATTAATTTTAACTGCGTGATTGTCGTGATGTCGAAACAATTTAGCTAGCACCATTTTCCTGGTATTAGAAGTCACTTAGCACAAGTGCACAAGTGACAACATTAGAGTCACTTGTACACTTGTGGTGCTCCGAAAACGAACCATAGTTTTGTTATTGACTGTGCCCTATGGCTATAGTCACAATGTAATCCATTTTGGATCGGGGAATTCCCATTAAAAACACAGGAAAATCGACAGACGGCTTCAGACATCCGTTGCAAGTAGTAATCGCTGAGAGCATAGGTAGTCGTATTTAGTGGGAGCAGAGTACAATACAGGTAGTCGTAGTCAGTGGGAGCAGAGTGCAATATAGCAAGTCGTAGTCAGTGTGAGCAGAGTGCAATATTGGTAGTCGTAGTCATTAGGAACAATGCAATATAGGTAGTCGTAGTCAGTGGGAGCAGAGTACAATACAGGTAGTCGTAGTCAGTTGGAGCAGAGTGCAGGATAGATAGTCGTAGTCAGTGGGGGCAGAGTGCAGGATAGGTAGTCGTAGTCAGTGGGAGAAGAGTGCAGGATAGGTAGTCGTAGTCAGTGGGACCAGAGGGCAGGATAGGAAGTCGTAGTCAGTGGGAGCAGAGCGCAATATAGGTAGTCGTAGTCAGTGGGAGCAGAGTACAATACAGGTAGTCATAGTCAGTGGGAGCAGAGTACAATATAGGTAGTCGTTGTCAGTGGGAGCAGAGTGCAGGATAGGTAGTCGTAGTCAGTGGGAGCAGAGTGCAAGATAGGTAGACGTAGTCAGTGGGAGCAGAGCGCAATATAGGCAGTCGTAATCAGTGTGAGCAGAGCGCAATATTGGTAGTCGTAGTCATTAGGAGCAGTGCAATATAGGTAGTCGTAGTCAGTGGGAGCAGAGCGCAATATAGGTAGTATGATCGACGTGAGGAGATACACTAGCCACATAACGAAGACTGAGGTGGTGAGATACCCTAGCCAAATCACAATGATAGAGGTGGTGAGATACACTAGACACATCACAATGATAGAGGTGGTGAGATACACTAGCTAAATCACAATGATAGAGATGGTGAGATACACTAGACACATCACAATGATAGAGGTGGTGAGATACACTAGTCAAATCACAATAATAGAGGTGGTGAGATACACTAAACACATCACAATGATAGAGGTGGTGTGATACACTAGCCACATCACAATGAAAGAGGTTTTGAGATACACTAGCCAACTCACAATGATAGAGGTGGTGAGATACACTAGCCAAATCACAATGATAGAGGTGGTGAGATACACTAGACACATCACAATGATAGAGGTGGTGAGATACACTAGACACATCACAATGATAGAGGTGGTGAGATACACTAGCCACATCACAATGATAGAGGTGATGAGATACACTAGCCACATCACAATGATAGAGGTGGTGAGATGCACTAGACACATCACAATGATAGAGGTGGTGTGATACACTAGACACATCACAATGATAGAGGTGGTGAGATACTCTAGGCACATCACAATGATCGAGGTGGTGAGATCCACTAGTCACATCATAATAATAGAGCATTGACAGTGTCATTGGCAGTGTCATTGTTAGTGGTATTGGCAGTGTCATTGGCAGTGTCATTGACAGTGCCATTGTCAGTGGTATTGGCAGTGTCATTGACAGCGTCTCTCATTGTGTCATTGGCAGCGTCATCGATGATTCTTGGTATGCATACAGACGGAAGACCTCTACTGAGAAAGCACTACTCAAAATCTTCGAACTCGTTTACAAAGCTATAAACGAAAACAGTTTATCGTTACTCGTGCTGCTTGACCTCTCATAAGCATTTGACAGCTTAAACCACAGCATCTTGCTGGAAAAACTGTTACAGGCATTGAACTCAAGCTGTTGTGTTAGACGAAAAGATTACCACTTTCCCATGACCGGTAAACTTTGGCGTTCCACAGGGATCGATTCTCGGACCGATTCTTTTCTTTCTGTGCATTACTGACATCAACTGCGGAAACCCTCTCGGCAACGCCAGAATAACAATATAAGTCGATGATGTGCAATTGATGTTTGTCAGACCGGCAAACAAACGAGAAATTCTGAAGAAGGATGCAAAAACAGCGTTGACTCACATTAAAGCTTGGTATTCTACAAATGAGTTTAAAGTAAAAGCAAATAAAATTAAGTACATTAATTTGGGATTCAAAGCAAATACGGGGAGAGTACCCAAGAATTTTGTCATTGATTTTATGAGCGCCAAAACCCCTCTTGATATCAGAGTCAAAAGTCTGGGAGTTTAGCTTGATCAAAATATGCCTTTCTGACATCGTGTTGAGAAGCTTTGCTCAGTACTGATGGGTTCACTCATGTTTTTCAGTCGCACGATGAAACAACTCGACTTTAAGTATAGACTTCTTGTAATCAACGCTCTGATTTTTTTTACATTTAATTTACTTCCCTACCATTTGGGGTAAGAGCACGAAAACATTGCTCTCACACATTCAACGTAGCATAAACTTCACCGCAAAAAGTAGCCCATGATGGGAACTTCAGAAAGCGTGATCACGTATCGCCAATTCTAAAGAAACACAGCTGGCTGACCATCCACGAAAGACTGGAGCTTAGTGAAGATATACGATTTTTTAAAAATTCAGATCAAGCTTTCATGTTCAAACGGTTTTGTATTGTCAACTCGTAAAGCGGCCCATCGACGATCAACACGGAACGAAAATAATATAGACACCGAGTTCAGAAGAACAAATACTGGGGCCAAAGCTTTCACAATTTCAGGTTCAAAATGTTTCAACAATCTGCCGGCTGACATTCAAAATTGCGCTACCGTTTGAAATAATTAGTGGCGATTAACTAGGAACTGATAACGAAAAACTATACGTCTTCGGTTCACGCTAAGCATTATCAATATCAATCTGTGAACAGAACACTAACAGAATTGCATATACTATGTTCTATGGGCTTCTTTTAATTGTGTGCCTTATTATACTATATTTTCTCATCTGCTCGTGACATGATCCGGTAGGGTTTACGGCTTATGATTAGCTAGTAATTATTATTACATTTATCAATTCCATCGTTTGACAATGGGTTCTCCATTGTTAAAATAATTAAATTTCTAAATGCCGGACATGAAACTTCATTATTAAGTTCACGATTTAAATTAACGCGAACGAAAGTTCAATTTGAATTCGTCGCAGCTCATCTCTAGGGGACGCCAGTTCGTATTTCATGGAACAAAATATTATTTACAATAGTATCATGAGTAAACATGCAGAAAACATCTATTTTGGGACAATACTCACAACTACATAGCGTTTGGAAAATCACTAAGGTGCAGGGTTGAAAAATAATTAAATTCTCAAATATAAGACACGTTTCTTCATTATCAAATACACTCTTTGAATTAACGAAAACGACAGTTCAATTTGAATTCGTCGCAGCTCATCTCCAGGGGCAGCCGGCTTGGATCTCATAAAGCGAACTATTATTCGCAATAGTATTATCAATACTCATACAGAAAATGTATATTATGAGAAATAATCACGTTTTCATAGCGTTGGGAAAGCCACTGACACGCTGGGTAGAAAAATTACGAATATATTGAGTGGGAAATAACAAATACATGGGTGTGGAAAATAACAAGTACTATCGGTTACAAAGATAGAGACCTTATTTTTAATTTTGCGTTATGTTTAAACTTCATTTTAATCAAGTTGTACGTAGTTAGGTAAGTTTTTATGGTTGTATGTTTACAGCCAAACGTCTGGAAGAAATGCAAATGTGTATATCCATACTATAAAACATACAATCTCAGGGCAGGGATGTTGTAAACAAAACGCCAAATTAAAAATAAGGTCTCTTTCTTTGTAACCGATAGTACGTGGGGTGTGAAACACGCATGCACGGTGATAGAAACTTCCGAGAGCATGGGGTTGGAAAATTGAAATAAGCTAACATATTGTAATGAGGGGTCTACATTATTGTACGATAACAAAGGGGTGGATGGACGACATGAATTATACATAAAAATATAGATACATCGTAAGAAATACACGCGGGCTCACCCTAAAAATGAAACAAAAATTGGTTTCTCTTGTGTATTCAAAAGATACAATGGAAATTCCTAACAAATCAGAATTCGTGAAAGCTCTATGAGACATTTCGCTATCATAAAGTTGACATTGATAACAGCAGAAAACCATCTTGCCAATACTGTAAACAGAGCATCAGCTGGGAGGCCCTAAACATTGATCCGGAGGAGCGAGTTTGCTTTCCATCCTGTGGTTATGAAGAGAAAAGACACCGGTTAGTTTCTTCCGAGAGACTACGAGGGCAACAATTCCCACGATAGCTACGAGCACGACCAGCCCTCCTATCACTCCAACGAGGATGAGGAAGAAGGACTGCGGGATGTTCTCTCTCCACGCGCGAGCCTCCTTTTGAGCTTTGCCATAGTCTGAAAGAATACAAAAGATTTCTCACAAAACGCGTCCGTAGTGTTTTTCTTTGACGACACAACGCACACATGAGTTTAAGTACACA
>SDVV010040471.1:0-10531 GCA_016164225.1 Gammarus roeselii | reverse complement strand
TATATATATATACTTCCCTTTGGTATGCAAAGCAGAGTGATGTAGACGTGATGATGCATGGGTGTTATAAACGTACCCCGCAACTGAAGTAGTTCAGGCAGTGTTTCTGGCGAAGGTCTGATGACGTGGTTCGAGAAAAATATTTGCTTTTTGTGCAAGGGGATGTTCCGGAATGGAGGATGAAGTTTTCGTTTCTTGATGAAGCTTCACATAATAATGTATTGTAGAGAGAATGATTTTCTATTAGACTGCTTTAAGAGTAAAAAAATAGATATCAGACCTAAATTGCAAACAATTTATATACTCATTAGACGTTTACTGAAGATGTTTGGGTAAATTGGCAGGCGCTAGGAGACATTAATTGGCAGGCACTATGAGACATTAATTGGCAGGCACTAGAAGACATTAATTGGCAGGCACTAGGAGACATTAATTGTCAGGTACTAGGAGACATTAATTGGCAGGCACTAGGAGACATTAATTGGCAGGTACTAGGAGACATTAATTGGCAGGCACTAGGAGACATTAATTGGCAGGTACTAGGAGACATTAATTGGCAGGCACTAGGAGACATTTGTTACATTTCATTTCATCCATAACTTCTAATGTTTGCAAACAGTTTGTTGATAAATTGCAGCTTAGAACAAAGAGAATCCTGCCTTTAATCCATGGAATCGGCGAAAAATTTAATAAACTTTGTAATCGCAAGCTTGCTCTCCATGTTTCTTTCTACTCGACAACGCAGCACGAAAGTAATATAGACGTGCTGAATAAAGAGTGATGTAAACGGGGCAGGCAACCACTTCATGTTAGGACTGCTTTCAAGACATGTTGAAGACGACTGAAGACTTCACGACAAGGAATTATACTGCAGCTTCCACTTACTCGTGGATGCAAGACGACACTTGCGCAACGACGCAACGCTAATATTCATTTCATTGGCATAACTTGTGTATGTATGTAATTGAATTCACAGATTTGTTATGCTACACGAACATATATGACTGTACATTGTTTCAATTTAGTTGTCATTTAGATCGTTCATACAATATTGGGAAATATGCATTGTCAGAGAAATACATACGGGATTAAATGTTCCCATTTGTATTAATATCTTGCGTGTATCTGTCCAATCAAATACAAATACCGAGCACTGATAGCGATTATTGCCCACATATTATCTCGAGCTAAGCATCTCCAACTATGAAGGGATCTTATGAAGTGTAACAACTCTACGTCATAGCTTGTCGATGAATGATATGCATTGAGAAGAAAGGTCATCTGAATATAAATCTCATGCATTAATCGAACTACGTCCATACTAGGTAACACGGCAGCCGGTACAGCGCATGACACCGGTTATTGCACAAAGTAGCGTGAGTGTGGTTGCATCTACGCCGAAACATCTGTTCGTCCGGCTCGCCCAGCACGAGCATCACGCGTGCAGATAGTGGGCGTTTGCACTCAGCTATAGATCAAAACTGCCATCAATCGGATAGTTCATGAGTAATAATAACTTGTACAGCATGATGAACTATTATTATTGTCCAGTGAACCATTTAAAAATATATGTCATCTGACAGCATCTGCGATGGTGGAGCTCTCTAGGGTTTCTACACAATAGTGATCCAGATTGTGGTATGCAAAACTAATGTAAGCGCCTAAAGTTATAATCTTATACAAGTCGACGCCTACAGGGTCTATAGAGAACTGTATGTTTGGAAACATAGGAACAGGGTCTATAGAGAACTGTATGTTTGGAAACATAAGAACAGGGTCTGTAGAGAACTGCATGTTTGGAAACATAAGAACAGGGTCTGTAGAGAACTGCATGTTTGGAAACATAAGAACAGAGTCTGTAGAGAACTGTATGTTTGGAAACATAAGAACAGGGTCTGTAGAGAACTGTATGTTTGGAAACATAAGAACAGGGTCTGTAGAGAACTATATGTTTGGAAACATAAGAACAGGGTCTGTAGAGAACTGCATGTTTGGAAACATAAGAACAGGGTCTGTAGATAACTGTATGTTTGGAAACATAAGAACAGGGTCTGTAGAGAACTGTATGTTTGGAAACATAAGAACAGGGTCTGTAGAGAACTGTATGTTTGGAAACATAAGAACAGGGTCTATAGAGAACTGTATGTTTGGAAACATAAGAACAGGGTCTGTAGAGAACTGTATGTTTGGAAACATAAGAACAGGGTCTGTAGGGAACTGCATGTTTGGAAACATAAGAACAGGGTCTGTAGAGAACTGTATGTTTGGAGACATAAGAACAGGGTCTGTAGAGAACTGTATGTTTGGAAACATAAGAACAGGGTTTGTAGAGAACTGTATGTTTGGAAACATAAGAACAGGGTCTGTAGAGAACTGTATGTTTGGAAACATAAGATAAAGCTTTAACCGATTTACATTTATCGCTTTTCATACCAGGTCAAAATTAAAAGATGTTGGAATTTTGGTCTTTTAATATTGATAAATCGCTCTTCACTACAACTCGGCTTCGATACGAGTTCCCATATGGATGAAAGCGTTCGACAACTCGCCCGATTTCTTCTTTGGTTTGGTGTTGAGCAGCTTAATCACGCAATCTTCATCTTATTAAGGTTAGCGACGTTTAAGGACCATGAATTTTTATGATTAGAATGTGGCCTCAGCCTGTCTCTTATCGTCAAATATTTTTGTTCTGGATTAATGTTAGAATTCAATATCCAGCAACCAAAATACAAACGTTGGTTTCTATTATATTCATTAAGCACTTGGCACTTGAGGGAAGGTTTGAGCTTCTTCATTTACAGCTGCGCATATTCAGCGAGTCAAATGATCAGTCCTAATCTCTGTTCATTGAATTGACATTATTGTATCGAACGCTTCATCACATATCGAATTAAAATATATTAGCTAACGACCTATTACGTTCCAGCAACTAAGAACATGACCATGTAGATACGAATATAAATTAATTTGAGCTGTAAATTTCGGCTGCATAAATCTGTTTTCAAGACGTGATTCCTTTGAAAAATAGTAAGCAGCTACCAAGTAATCGTTTACCCAGATGTTTTTTGCATCTGATATTGATGTCCGGCGTTCAGAGCATACATTTATAGCAGAACAAATGTATCTAGTACATTGGCTCGAATTTTTAAGAAAATAAATCAGATAACCTTCCAGTAGTGACATCCGTACTGAACAGTTCTATCGTGGGTTCTGGTTAAACTTTCCTAGCACTGCAGGAAAGCATCACAGGATGGCCTGGAGAGGAGCTGGCCATCTTCAAATCGATTTCGTAAGCCGGTGCTAGTGAGTCAAAATTCTTTCTATATTATTTATTTTCTCCTCATCGCTGTACGAGGTTTTATGGTTCACGAACTGTTGCTCTTGACTGCGCATTCCACCATCAACTGCCTAAGAAGAGTTGTTCCTCCATAACTTGCTTTATCGATCATCAGAGCCTCAACCTCGGGACTTGCAACCAGCACGGCGCTATTTCAGCTTCTGTGCGATAAAGCAAATTCGTTATGGTGTATGGATAAGGGCCTCTACCGCAATCGTTATACCAAGGGACGAAGCAAGTCAAGTTAGCGGTTAAGGAATCAGCGAATAGCGGTGTTATCCGGCCTCCTTTCAACCTCTTTTGTTATCATTTGGAGAGGATAATTGCCCGGTCTCCCTTTAACGAGGGCTCGTCTGTTGGGCTGAGCCTCCCTTGCATGCTATTATCCGGATCACGCGCTCACAATAGCATTAGTCGAATTCCGATTGAGATCATCAGGGACTCAGGGACTATTTACCACTTCTTGAATGCAGGTAACGAAATAATTGTCACGATGCTCGTGCAAGGATTGTGAAATAAGAATGTGTTCTGTGGCAAACATTTAAAATTAACTTTTTAATGTTGTTGTAATGCAGTTCTTAGAAAACTTTAAATGTTGGTGTTACGTTTTCTCCTAATATGCTTGAGCTAATGCTCTGGCAGAACTGAAATGGAGGGAATATTTATTAATTTTGCCAAAGAAATGGTGGCGGAAATAATGGTTATCGGAAAATGCATGAGGCACTCTTCACGACTGAATCCATCACAATCGTTGTGATACCTCCTCACTGATGTCTCTCCTACCCAATGCCTGCTCCAAGCTTTCCATACACCCATACATCGATCATCGCACCCTTCTCTCTACTATTATCACCCTCTTCACCACTCTTCCCTCCCTCATCTCCCTGTTTCCGAACCACCTAGATCACGGGAAACGACTGTCCGACAGCTAATTCGAACATCGTTGTTATTATTCCATTCTGCCCGCATAACTTCGGTCATCCCTCTGAAACCTTTAATCTCACTCAACCTCCTTCTCTCTTCCTCTCTCATCCATCACGTCTTAGCTCATTGCTGACTCATTTGCGTAGAACAATAAACTCCTAATGCAGCTCAGTCCGCTCATTTACCTCAGCAACTACAACCCTCGTTCCAAACATCCGCCTTCCCTTCTCTGACCACTCCATTCGTACAGACATTGAACGGCAAGTGGAACAGGACGCTACTTAGTCGCAGTTCCACTTTTACTGCCAACTATGCCCTCGCCTTATACCCTATGACTGACACATTCACTGCAGTCATCATTTGAACTCCGGACCGCTGTTAACAAACTCCCTGGGCTGACATCCCTGTGGCTGCTAATTGTTTATAAGAACCAAACGGCGTTATCCACTTAGGCTGTAAACACCGCGAGAACAGCCTAAAGGCACATAACCCTGAACTGCCTCCCATGAGGCTTATGGTAAGGTATTCGAATCCGTAGGGCGCCCTCGATATATATCGTCTGTAATGCGGGGAGAGCCAGTGAATCAATGGCACTCATTACCCTGTTCCGGGACGAATATTCATGAGTGGCAAATGGGGCAAGGTTCGAGAGGGCCGCAATGAGATGTGTGGCATCAGGCAGGGGTTAATGACGACCTTCAGCAATGAACGAAAGTAGTACCAGTGGTCTAACTGTGTAAAAATAAATCCCTTGCTCTTCACTGTTGAAATTGAAACTCTAAAGAGGAAATGTCTGAAATATATTTATTTATTGGAACTACGCAGCACTGGTTGGGATTGAATGGTCAAGACGACGTAGTATGCACTGATCACTTCATGGCAAAATATTATTGTTCACAGTTACGTGCGCATGAGGGATCAAACATGAGTTACGTGCGCATGAGGGATCAAACATGAGTTACGTGCGCATGAGGGATCAAACATGAGTTACGTGCGCATGAGGGATCAAACATGAGTTACGTGCGCATGAGGGATCAAACATGAGTTACGTGCGCATGAGGGATCAAACATGAGTTACGTGCGCATGAGGGATCAAACATGAGTTACGTGCGCATGAGGGATCAAACATGAGTTACGTGCGCATGAGGGATCAAACATGAGTTACGTGCGCATGAGGGATCAAACATGAGTTACGTGCGCATGAGGGATCAAACATGAGTTACATGCGCATGAGGGATCAAACATGAGTTACGTGTGCATGAGGGATCAAACATGAGTTACGTGTGCATGAGGGATCAAACATGAGTTACGTGTGCATGAGGGATCAAACATGATGGATCAAACAGGAAGCTCTGCCTCCTTTCTCAACTTGTGGCCAAGGAGGCTGAGGACAGGATGGTTCAATGTCGTTGTTACAACATGTATTTAATTCAAGTCGTATTTTATTGCTTCCTCCAATTTTTCTGTATATAGAGCTTACTGTAAAAGTCGAATATATTAAACATATGAACATGACATTAACTTCAGAGTTTGGCTATCTAATGAAGGCACATTCACATATTTTTTCCATATATTTAATACCAAAACTAATATTGCATTCGCCACTCGACATGACGACGGAAGTTCGTTTTCTGTTCCTAAGTACAAGCCGGACAACGGGGCAACTAAAATAATCACATGGTCAAGATTTTATCGGAAATTTTTATACCAGGTGTTTCTCATGCATTGCCAAATGAATATTCATTTATTAATATAGGTAGTTTTTGATGAGGTTGTAGGCAACAGTCTTTAGCGGGGCAAGTGTTCACCTCATCAAAATCAGTATTTTCTCGAATAATCTGTGATGCTGAACAAGTAACGAGGGAGAGTCACAGAGCCTGGGGCTAATAAGCTTCGTATCCAAAATCCATTGAACGCTTCCGCCTGTAATTGTGGATGCTCAGTGCACGTTCCCAAGTACATTATTCATCAATGTCGTTTTCCATCAATGTAATTTATCGTTGTCAGGCACCTCAAATAGTGCATAATTTTTTTAACATTTATGATTCGAAAATTTGCTGATGGTAGTAGATGCACTGAAAAAATAGCGATGGAGGCCTATTGGAATGAACTTTGCCCCAGTGCGGCTTGACAGAGCACTTGGTAGGGATGGAGAGAAAGTTACTGATCTGTTTGGAGAAGGTGGTAGGAATGGATTTTCCCGTCGGAGGCAGGCACAGTAAATGAGGTATTTTGTCAATCGGTTCTGTTAAAGGAATTTTACACGAACTTTTGTTCATATGATTGCATAGGTTCACTCAGCGTTCATTCATACATATATTTTGTGGAAATCATAAAAAAATGAATGAACGAGAATTATTAGCTATCGAAATGAAATTTATCTTAACAGTCTTGCCCAGCCTTCTCTTTGGTATCGGCCATTTCTTTGGGTTCCACAGAGTTGTTTCAACGACAAGTTTGTCCGGTTTGCTAACTACTGCTAGTCATCCGCCATGATGGAAATTGTGCACATTATTGATGTTATTGCATTATTGGTATTAAATGGTTCAACTGATAAGGTTTTATAATTATTTCAGTCATATATTCTCCATCGTCCAACTATGATTGTTCAACGACAAAGTTTGATCGTCACCCCTTTGTTAGAATGCAGTGTTAACGTTCGGTGACAAAATGAACATTCTCAATTCAAGATAGTAGTGTGAGCGAATAAGAAGAGAAGGTGAACAAAATCGGGTTGTGTTTAATAATAACGCAAATAGCTCATCTTGGTGACGCACTGTCGGTGTCTCAGTTAATTAAACGGGTCATCCCAGTCGATGTGAACACACATGCATTGTGTTAAGAGCGGGAAGTTTTTTATCTCCGACGTCACTGTCCGTCAATTATTTGATGAAAGTGTATGCAAATCAACTGATTGGAACTCACCATCGAGTTTGCATATCCGTATATATACAATCATGCTTATATTAGGTCACCAGGGTACATTGTTCTTGTGTTTTTGTGCCCTGCCTTTGTTCATTTAATAATACCATGAGTCCGAGCAACTGCAGCAAGCTTCACCAATTTCTGTTGGGGTGGAGGGAGGAAGTCAAAAGAAAGTGCAAGTCATCCATAACAGTTTGGCGCCTGCCGGTCAGCTTCAAAGAACGATCAGACCGCCTGGAACGCGAGCTTATCGAGAGTCAAATGACGTTAATGAAACAACGTCAGGTGCGGTGATACGTCAGGTGCGGTGATACGTCAGGTGCGGTGATACGTCAGGTGCGGTGATACGTCAGGTGCGGTGATACGTCAGGTGCGGTGATACGTCAGGTGCGGTGATACGTCAGGTGCGGTGATACGTCAGGTGCGGTGATAGTTGAGAGCTAGTGAATCGAATAAAAGGGACTCAAACACTTGATAGCTATTGGACCTATTGCAAACTTATCCATTCGTCCATAACAATCTCGTACAAGACATGACCGAAGAGATCGAGTAGTCGATTCATTTATTTCGATAAAAACATGACAAAATACTCTCCCTATAGTTTATTGTGCTTTACTTAATAGTGCTACGGGTCGCCTGTGACAAGTTATTAATTTATTGTCAAATTATGTGAGTGATGGTCAATGCTATACGTCCATGTGTTTACATCATCGCCACACAATTCATTTCTTGTTGTGCTGATCACTTTTTACCAAACCCATCCGTGAAATGTTAGATATGAAAATCTTGGTACTCAGGAAATATTTCTTGCGCCATAAAAAATCATTAGGCATTCTTTGAACGCTTCGTTTGCTCCATTACCTTGCTAATGGATCCACTTTCATTTTTAGGAGCAGGTTTTAACATCACTTCCAAAAGATTGCAACAGTTGTGGGAAATATATACCGTCCCTCCGGACCATGAAAATATATTTGTGTAAATTTGTTTTGTTTTTTCTTTGAAAGCGTACCCAGGCAGCCACGTTTGGGGAGGCCAGTTCCCTTTGTTCTGAAAGTATCCTGTCCCGCTCTTCAGTGTTGGTTACGTCAACGTCTCTATAAGCACGCAGATTGCTATACCATAATTTTCTACGTTAGTGGTCATCTCGAGAGTATGTAAGGTAGCATTGAATGAATCATCGCGTAGCAGCAATGTACAGTTTTAATTCAAAATATCGTCGAGGATGTAAGTTAATTGATTTGGGTATGCCATCAATAGGTTTTTACACGGCGCTGGTACTTGTCTCCGGTTGCCGCCTAAGGTCTATTTGGAGGTCGTGACGTCTGATTGTAACTTTTTCAATGGCCTTCGCCACTTTTTTTTCAGTGCATCTATGATCAGCAAAATGTTGATTAATGACAAAGAAGAAGTACCAAGTAGTTCTTGTGTAAATCATCCGCTCTCTGTTGTGAGTGAAACGACTACACCATGGATATTCTTATTTCTAACCCTATGACTAGTATTATTTTATTAGATGACGTAAGTGTAGATATTATTGTTTTTGTAGTACAATAATGATGGTGCAAGCAATATCAACGAGATTAAATGTTTGAGCAGTATAACAAATCATATGAGTTTATGAACACAATATTGTAAAAAAAATAGTTTCTTGAGATTGCTGTCAGAAGGGTAGAGTTAAAATGAACACATCTAAAATTGCAAACGGGTTTTCTGTTCACTAGTAAAAAATCCCCCATCAATTTGCTGAGAAACCCCACATCCTTTTACTGCGAAATCCCTCATCAGTTTGCTGAGAAACCCCACATCCTTTAACTGCGAAATCCCCCATCAGTTTGCTGAGAAACCCCACATCATTTTACTGCAAAATCCCACATCAGTTTACTGAGAAATCCCACAGCACATTGCGCAGTCGTTCATAAAATCATTTGAAATGGTCTTCTGACTGAGCACATTAATTCGATAGTGTATCATCATATTATTCTCACAATACTGCCTAGATGAAGCTCACTCAGCGACTAGTTCGATAGTGTATCATCATATTATTCTCACAATACTGCCTAGATGACGCTCACTCAGCGACTAGGCTTGAATAGCTTTGCCATTATTATTTGTGTATGAGCTACAATCGTTTCTGTACGAAACAACTCCCATATATCGATCAGAACAGCTCATCACACAAATCCTAAATGAACGATACTATCTCGTCTGTAGGATAACTGAAACTAGGATTTCGATCCGTGTCTCGTGTCCATATTGATGATTACCAACGTAATCAACGTATGAAATACATTCTGATAATGACATTCAAAAAATTAATCTCTCGTTGAAAAAAATGTTACTAATTTTTTATTGTTTTGAATCGTAAAATTTTATATTTCTGCAAAGGTAAAAATGCCACACTCTTTAATTATCGCTCCCACTGCATTTTTTCTATATTTTGGAAGCAAATGATAAATCCGAATGTTTCACTTTGCTATTCATCATTAATCCGGGTGTTTCATCATCAATCATCATTAATCCGAATATTTGATGTCGAACGTTTTGCCAAGCAGTGGTATGTATTTAATGGATTACCATGGGACGAAATAACACGATTTTTTTTTATTTTGCAAAACTCGTATGAGGAGAAAATTATATTATGGTTCATCTTGAATAAAGGAAAAATAAACGGAATAAATTGAATCGACTATCAGTTCGCTTGTGATGTCAAATAATGTCGATAAATGTCTGGTCATGTTATCATTCAGTTACATTCAACACGACCCCTCCTCTCCTCATTGAACTACTAACACATACCACTGAGCTATGAGTAGGAATGGTCTAATCATGGCAATGGATATGCCTTCCATAGGCACCGTTATCAGGCAGGCATAAGGTAGGCAGGCATGCTATTGGGCTACAGATCATCAGGCAGACATAAGATAGGCAGGCATACTGTTGTGGTACAGATCATCAGGCAGGCATAAGGTGGTTAGGCATGCTGTTGTGCTACAGATCATAAGGCAGGCATAAGGTAGGCAGGCATGCTGTTGTGCTACAGATCATAAGGCAAGCATTAGGTAGGCAGGCATGCTGTTGTGCTACAGATCATCAGGCAGGCATTAGGTAGGCAGGCATGCTGTTGTGCTACAGATCATCAGGCAGGCATAAGGTAGGCAGGCATGCTGTTGTGCTACAGATCACCAGGCAGGCATAAGATAGGCAGGCATGCTGTTGTGCTACAAATCATCAGGCAGGCATAAGGTAGGCAGGCATGCTGTTGTGCTACAGATCATAAGGCAGGCATAAGGTAGGCAGGCATGCTGTTGTGCTACAGATCATCAGACAGGCATAATGTAGGCAGGC
>SDVV010040470.1:0-10531 GCA_016164225.1 Gammarus roeselii | reverse complement strand
CTGGTCATCCTTTAAATCATTAAACAGGGCACTGACGAATAACTGGTCATCCTTTAAATCATTAAACAGGGCACTGACGAATAACTGGTCATCCTTTAAATCATTAAACAGGGCACTGACGAATAACTGGTCATCCTTTAAATCATTAAACAGGGCACTGACGAATAACTGGTAATCCTTTAAATCAATAAACAGGGCACTGACGAATAACTGGTCATCCTTTAAATCATTAAACAGGGCACTGACGAATAACTGGTAATCCTTTAAATCAATGGAGAGGGCACAGTTTCATTCGGTGGAAGCCATTGTAACCGAGAAGGTCATAATTTACTCAGCTCTAAACAATTAAGTCACAGAACACGGCCCTGCTTCCTCAGCTCAACGCCAGTAAGCCACAGAACACGATACTACCTCCTCACCTCTAAACCAGTAAGCCACTGAACATGGCACTGCTTCCTCACCTCTGAGCCAGTAAACCACTGAACATGGCACTGCTTCCTCTGCTCTAAGCCACAAGTTTTTATGATCGCATGACTGCTAAGGCAGATGCCGGCGTGACGGAGAAAAAAAAGCCGATTTGCAGAAATGATTACACCTTGTGCAGAAATAGTGACTTCAAAAGAACAGGAGGCCTCAACTCGTGGATTGGCTTTCAACCAAGAAGTTGGGAATTGAGGACCAGGTTGAACTTTATTGTGGATATTTGGGCCCCCAAGCAGTAATTTTTTGGAATTATGACCAGTCATCAGGGAATTAATTTGTGAGTCTGGATCTGAGCAAATATCAAGTTTGAAATAATACTGGTAATGGCTTGGACCAAATACGATAAGAGAAAAAAGGGGAAAATTGTCGATGGACATAAAGATGTTTTATGTAAAGTGCAGTATCGAACATATTAGTTAAACGACTTGGGCAATCATGAACCTGGATAAGAAAATAGGTTTATTTAAGATGAAAACTATTTCGTCATGATACAATTTCAATCAAAGATCAGAAAGTCGAATCATGTTGCAATAAGGCTTGACAATTTATATACATTTCATATTTATTAAAGGTCTATGCCTAAAAGGCATGTCATTGTTATTGTTTAACTCTGCAATAAATACTCTTCAACTAGGAATACTAATAGATTGTTAGGGGAGAGAAAACTTTCCACAGCTTATTTCGAATTGCTTAAATAAATGGTGATGAACTTGCACTTCCTGGCCCTGGTTTGCCGTTACTGCAAGGCCACTATATAACGTACATGGCTTCGGAAAACCTCTACTTTCTAACGTTTATTTTATTTGATAAACACCCTCGACGCCCCAGGATTTTGTTCAATAGAACCTTGAAAACACCGTTGTGAACTTATTAATTTGGAGCTAACAATCAAAAGAAACAACAGAAGGCATTTGAAAATTTATCGGCATGAGGATTGGAGTCCTGAGTCTTATTAGGAACGGCCACAGGGTGATTACCCCGCCTGATCAAAGTGCTTGCATTTATTTTACCCTCTGAACCAGTTCCCAGTGATGTTTTCTGAGGCCACTCCTCTGCCATCATCCGCTGAGCGACAGACGTAGGATACACCGAACACATCCACAACTTCGACTACCAATTAAAAAACTACTCTAGGGACACGACGCGGCCAGATTTATGCCTCGGAAAAGAACGACAATAAAACACGACCCAAAGAAAATAGTTGTAGCATAGTTTGCGCCCTGGAAGTGGGTTGGATGATAAATTGCCTCGTAAAGAGAGAGAGAGAAGCTCCAAGAAACATCATCTCGGAAGTATAAACAGGCCTTGACAACTTCTTCCGTTTTGGAGGATGCATATGCGTCACACATTGGACTCATTTGTGATTTGATCCACGTTGATAGTTTAGGCAATACTTATCACAAGAAATTGAGTGCCCAATAGTAGTTTTATATATCAGTTTTAAATTGAATGGAAATTCTTCAGAAGATGTTTTTCCTTAACTTTGAGAAATGATTTCTTTTAATACACATTCGTTTTCCATTTCAAATTGACCTGCAGCCGGCACGCGAGGTGACTGTTGCGACAGATTGACCTGCCACCGGCACGCGAGGTGAATGTTGGGACAGATTGACCTACCACCTACACGCGAGGTGACTGTTGGGACAAATTGACCTGCCAACGGCAAGCGAGGTTACTGTTGGGACAGTTTGACGGGCCTCCTCAACGGGAGGTGGCTGTTGGAACAGATTGATCTGCCACCTTTACGTGAGGGGGCTGTTGGGGGTAGATAGACCTGCCTCCTCTGCGCGAGGTGGCCGTTGGCACAGATTGACCTGCCACCGGCACGCAAGGTGACTGTTGGGCAGATTGATCTGCATACCTTTTATGGGGTGCGGTAGACCAGCGTCACAATTCCTTGCTGCTTATGAGTCTGTGGAGGAGCGTATAGTTGTAATTGTTATTCATGGCGCGCCTTCAGGCCGTGAAGGGCCTCATACCAATTGTTGAGATGCAGATTTTAGTTATACATACACGTTGAAAGTTACAATATGAGTGTGAGACATGTTGATAGTTACGACATGAGTGTGATACATGTTGATCATTACGATATTAGTGTGTGACGTGCTGATCGTTAAGAAATGAGTGTGAGACATATTTATCGTTACTACATGAGTGTGAGACTCGTTGTTTTTCATGATATGAGTGTGTGACATGTTGACCGTGACGATGTGAGTGTGTGATACGCTTATCGTTACGACATCAGTATCAGACATAATTATCGTTACGACATGAGTGTGTGACATGTTGATTATTACAACATGAGTGTGAGCTAGAAATCTTTCATTTAATGAGATTGACAGGTCGGACTAGTCGCATACCTGAACAAAGTCATCGGAAGATTCTAACCTTAAAAAATATATATTTTGGAATTGGATAATAATTTTTTTTATATCTACAGTTCATCCAAATATTGCTTTTACAATTGTATATAATACATTGAATAAAGCAAAAAACAAATGCAGCATAATTGTGGTCCTTCGCAGAAAGTAAAGATTTATATTATTGTACACAATTATTCTCTTTAGCTCTTTTCCCTTACTGATTGATGAGGACGTAGTAGTTTGATTTTGTTTTCCACCGGAGTCCCAACCCGAAGTTAATGCAGACACTCCCGTAGGGCAATTGAAGAGTGGCAGAGTAGGTGAAGCGTAGATTACGAGTAGGTTCAACGAAGATTCAGAGTAGGATCAACGTAGATTCAGAGTAGGTTCAACGTAGATTCAGAGTAGGTTTAGCGTAGATACAGAGTAGGCTTAACGTAGATTTGGGAGGAGGGAGCAAAGGTTCCAGGATTCAGAGGGGCCTCATTGTGGGTTCTACAGTTTCTCAAAAGTGTCCCGAAGGGTCTCAAGGGTGTCTCAAAGGGCCTTAGAAGGGTCCAAGTGGGTCCCCCCAATTCTTTTTGGTCCTCCAAGTCCCCTGGGTTCGCAAAACCCCGAGTCCCCCAAGTCCCGCGGGTCCCACGAGTACCCCCTTGCATGGGTCACCTTGGCTCAACCAACCTCGATATATATAATAATAACAAATGCAAAATTTATCACTATGAAAAAAGGGCAGAGAAAAATAATAGAGCCTACGAAATAAGAAATAATAATAAACTAAAATAAAGTTTTAATGATCTAAAAATTGAATAATCATCCATCCACCCTAATTGTTGAGGACGTTTGCAGAACTACACCAATAAATGGCATATATATTTTCTCTCCTGCTGAGGGAGCTAATCTAATAAACCGGTCTCATTTCTAATCTCGCAGCACCATGGAGAAGTAATTTATTAATTTTCCAATATCATTTCTTCACTCGTTTGAGAGGATTTACTCGATCGTTTGGCCAAAATTATTGCAGCTCCACATCATAAACGCGGACTTCAAAGCTTCAGAAATTGAAATTTCCCCCTCGAATTGCGAATTCCGCTTGGAATACTGATTAGCACGATCATCGGAAATGGCGAGTTGCTCGAGTTAGCATGGTCATTGGGAATGGAGAGTCGCTCGAGTTAGCATGGTCATTGGGAATGGTGAGTCGCTCGAGTTAGCATGGTCATTGGGAATGGAGAGTCGCTCGAGTTAGCATGGTCATCGGAAATGGTGAGTCGCTCGAGTTAGCATGGTCATTGGGAATGGAGAGTCGCTCGAGTTAGCATGGTCATTGGGAATGGTGAGTCGCTCGAGTTAGTTAGCATGGTCATTGGGAATGGAGAGTCGCTCGAGTTAGCATGGTCATTGGGAATGGTGAGTCGCTCGAGTTAGCATGGTCATTGGGAATGGAGAGTTTCCCGTTTTTTCAAAGGAACTATTTTTATTATGACCTGGCGATCGTTGTTGCTTTGTTGAAGCGGCTGAAAATTGACAGAAAATATATAATGCTCTAAAATGAGATTGCTTTCAACTTGGTGTTCATATTTCTCGCATAATTTAACCAAATTCGTCTCAACAAATCCTAAGTATTGTAAAACAGGCTTAAGGGTAATGACTATACATGTTTTTGAAATTATGTATTCAAGGAGGAACCTAGAACGACTTAGAGCAATGAACTGTTTCTGAATTTGAATTCTAAGTCACTATTTTCAAAGTACTAGTGATTTACAATGATTAAAATCGAATCATGTTCATTTTTTTTTTTTTTTTTTTACTGGATCACAAAATAAAGCACGTAGAATACTACGGTACAGATTACTGCATCACTCTCGACGAGGCCACCGTAACGTATCCCATGTATAATAGTAGATCAAATCTTTTAGCGCAATACCTTCTGAAGGATCTAATCTTAGAGAAGTTTGTCCACGCTGACCCACTCACATCTGTTCAATGATAAGTTGTGAACGAACGAGGTTGTAGGAATCGCTCCTACACCAATTAGGTTCAGAAGGAACAGTTGGGGCCACAAATAAGCTCGTATTTGTTGAGACAACGGTGACGAAGAGGGCTGTGAGACCCAGGGAGATATTATTATCAAATCATTCATTTCCATCGTCTGGCAATCGGTTTTCTCTTTTTAAATATAACACATGAAACTTCATTAGCAAATACACTATTTGAATTAACGAAAACGAATGCTTAATTTTAATTCCTCGCAGCTACTCTCTAGGGGCCGCCGATTTGTATTTCATGGAGAAAGTGCGTTAATCACGTTCACGAATAGCAGTGATGTGCGGTGAGGTGCAGTGATGTGCGTGAGGTGCGGTGAGGTGCGGTGAGGTGCATTGAGGTGCGGTGAGATGCAGTGAGGCGCGGTGAGGTGCGGTAAGGTGCGTTGAGGTGCAGTGGGGTACAGTGAAGTGCGCTGAGGTGCGGTGAGGTGCAGTGAGGTGTAGTGAGGAGCGGTGAGGTTTGCTGAGGTGCGGTGAGGTGCAGTGAGGTGCGGTAAGTTGCAGTGAGATGCGGTGTGGTGCGGTTAGTTGCAGTGAGGTGCGGTGAGTTGCAGTGGGGTACGGTGAGGTGCAGTTCAGGTGCGGTGAGGTGCAGTGAGTTGATGGTGCGGTCACCAATGCAGTTCTTTAGGTGAATATTTCCAACTGATGTCTAAATGAATTAGCACGAAGAGTGTGCCAATCATATTTAATTAAGGAAGTGTATTGGTATATAACACTTCCATTTACTCTAACGTAATATAATCAGTCTGTTGCTTTCGGCAAAGACACTAACCAAAATTCACAGATAATGTCTCTCGTTGATGTTTCCATCGCGTAAGCATCTTGAAATGCAATCCACTATAACACAAACTCCTCGAATGAGCCCTCTGAAGTGTTAAGAATTATTCTTTGCAATCAATCGCCTTTGTTAAGTTACAGGAACTTGGATAAAACTCTCATTTTGATGGGGTCTGATCAGATGGTGAATCGTTCGTCACAGATGGTAGCGTTAGGGAACGTAAATAAGGCCGGAGCAGAAGTGCATATTGTTTCATGACCAAACTCCCAAATAAGAACTGAAAATAGGATGGCGACTAGGAAATGATAACAGAGAGGAGGCTAATAAATGGTAATAGAGTGGAGACTAGGAAATGATAACAGAGAGGAGACTAATAAATAATAATAGAGTGGAGACTAGGAAATGATAACAGAGAGGAGACTAATAAATGATAATAGAGTGGAGACTAGGAAATGATAACAGAGAAGAGACTAATAAATAATAATGGAGTGGAGACTAGGAAATGATAACAGAGAGGAGACTAATGAATGATAATAAAGTGAAGACTAGGAAATGATAACAGGGCGGAGACTAATAAATGATAAAAGAGTGTAGACTAGGAAATGACAACAGAGAGGAGACTAATAAATGATAATAGAGTGGAGACTAGGAAATTATTCGACCGCTTGTATTGTTGCAAACTCTGTAATGTTCAATCATCCATGTTATCTATATATTTTTTCTGGACATTGGTAATGAATTCTGAAACTATTGACTACGAAAAACTCATTTTGATGCAAGTAATTGTGATGCCACAATTCATGGATGTTATTTTATCCCATAATTGCCCCATCTCCATGTACCGACTACCACATTGAAAGGAAATATATTTTCGTACTCCATACCTGTTATCGATGCCACAAGTTCGAGGTTCACTGCACCAACCAATGCCCAGAGTTGCCTGCATTTATTGTTTATTCTTCGTTCTCTTCACCCAGCCACCAATGACAAAATTGTGAAGCCACTGTCCAAAAATACCTGTGAATTGCTATGAAAAACCCTCAACCATACCCATAGTGTCCAGCAAGCGAGAAATTCAGCAAAAGAAGGGCTTGGTGAGGGGAAAAACATTTTTCACAGGGGACTTCTGGAACAGCGGAAAATGGCGCCTCTCATGAGCGTTACCTTCTCTTGTGTGTTGTTGGCTCGATTGAAAAGATTATGTAACCCAGAGTCCCGTCCCAGAAACAAAACGCTATGTTTTCATGTAACATTGTGACGACGGTGGTTCTAGTGGAATATGTACCTTCTTCGACCTTGCGTGTTCACGACAACTGGGGAGTCATCAAAGGAACCTTCATGTCCCAACAGCCTGTTAACGGCTTGCGCCTGAACTCTTCTTCCGCGTCAACTGACTTTAGTGAATGGAAAATTTCCAAATGAAGACTGTAGCGGTGCTACCGTTGGGGCACCAAATGCTAACCCGGATGTTTGGAAAGTTGACTTCGTACAGACGGACTCGGCCACTGAGACAAGTTCTTTAATCCAGCCCGATATTGACGACCATTCAATCTGCTCAATTGTGTGGACATCACTCGCAATCTGGGACTCCCACGGTAAAACTTCCGACAACAAGGTGTTAACGAAAAAAAAGACTCCTTTATGAATGAATCCGGGCTACATGTGGAAGGTGAGATGCTCTGGTCGTCGACTGAAGGAGAGACCCTTGTGAAGTTACTTGTATGAGTTTCTATGGTTCCCTTCTTTGTGACGAGCTGACACCATTGATAGTTGAACTCAAACCGTCAGAGTTCGACGAAAAAAGAGAGATCTTGTTTCGGGTTGATTGTGATCGAGGTTCTCTAAATGATATACCTCTGGTATTGTCTTACAATGTTTCACATATTTTTCTGCATCTTATTACACATGCACGCGTACAAGAGTTTTGTTACAATTCAATCGTTATTATAAAGAGTTATTAATTGAAATAGTTTATCCAGATCAACTTACATCCCAATTCTTAGTGAATGTAGTTCATAAGGAGTGAAAGTTTAAAAAAGGCTTCAATATAGATGCAGACAATAATCAAATATAATATAAGTTCGGATCCAAAAATTGTGTGGATTTTTTTTTCGTCACTGGGCACAAAAATTTTCTGTGATATATTTGTCTGAAACTTGCCGGGTGACATAAATGGTTGGGTTGTTGTTCCGGGGCATGTATTCTTTCATTCTGTGAGAGCGGGCTGTCAAGGAGGTGGCTTGTCTGTCCTGGTGGACTCTTTTATCTTTCTGCAGGGTCTCTTTAAAGTAACCGTGAACCCGCCAACGTTCAAAACGTGTTCAATAAAGATGACCTTAAATAAGAAGAACTCGGAGCCTCTCGACCTCCAAGTGAATCTGAAATTGATTTGAACGAATCATCCATACGACCGGTTTGTAATCTAAAGCTAACTAATTCCATTACTTTGCTACTTGGCGATTCCAATCTGGACATTAGAGATCAGCACCCGAATTCCAGTCTCCAGTTATTTATAAATGTGTTGCGGTTATTCCCTCATATACTTAAGATCACACTATCAACGCTTGTGACAATCGAGACAGCGACTTGTAGTGATCAGATACTAATCTCATCCATCGGGGAATGTATTGAATATATGTATTGTTACCTCATCCTATGTCAACCAGCGAGATAAGGAGCTTTCCTTTTAGGAATCATCCCTGGGAAGCATTACAGCATTGAAAAATGCTGCTTTTACTTGTACGATAGGAAAATACTTTTTGCATGGTCCGTTCAGCCTACACAACACTGCTTGTCCAGTAACGACGTGATTCTCTTCCATGAAACTACTGAATGCCCGTTGGGAATTCCAGCTGTCCAATTATGACGCCGGATCCGAGCTGGTGTTCCTTCCCACGAAGAATTTACTAGTTATCGTAACATACTAACTTCATCATTTAGGTGGGCAAAACTGAATTTATATTATACCAAATGGGAAACGATGTGGAACTATAGGGAGATGCAAAGATATGATAGAGCACTAAAACATATTCAACCAATCAATATATCAATAAGCTGGCCACTGAACTCGGAGTAAGTACCGATAGGCAGGAGGTAGCTGAGAGTTCTAAAGAGTATTTTCCCTCAGTAGCCAGGAAGCTTGACAGGGTTACTCCAATTACTTATGAAAACCAGCTGTGTTGTTTGTTGTCCGGGTTTGCGAGGGACAAAATTCCAAGTTTCGTGGAATCATGCGAAAGATGACTTCATATGTTCCACCTTTCATACTCCGAGCACTTTATATGAGCCTCATACTACCGTAACATCATCATTGGGGGCTTGTATGGGGTACTCCTTCTACTCAGGACTAGCAAGAATCAGAAGGCTACCTCAGACAATTTCTGGTTCTAAACCAAATAATTGGATTTCAAGGTAGTAATTGCATTGTATTTTCAAATAATACTCATGAATTATATGATACTCTTACGTTTTATAAACACTACAACTTCGGAGAGAATAATCCATTCAAACTAAAATAATTTCTTCACAGTGCGTTTACTTCTACCAAACTAGTTTTCATCCAATTAAAAAATTTAATTACCCACAAATTCACTATTCGAATTTTATTTCCCCATTTATCCATCCAGGTATAAACTTATGGGATGGTTTTCTACTATAACATCGTCAGCAGCCTAGCATGGCTCCCTTCAAGGACACACAAAAATATTCACATAGCGTACAGCGAAAGAAGTTTGAAACACCCGAGCAGTTTTGTAGAGTTTGACGGGTCTGCCACTAGAAGATGCCAACGTCTGGGCGTGGGCTCGCTTCTACGATGAGGGTTGGACACTTCAGAATTCGCTTTTTACTATATTTCTACTTAGTTTCGGGGGTTTGCGGCTATTAGTTTGATACAGTTCTTCTTATATATCATTTTGGATTTGATAGTTGTCATATTTTCTAAGAAGACAATTCTTCCTTTATGAATATTCAAGTATTGAGACACATCTGTCTGATTATTCATTTGCTCAATTTTGATTTTCTTTTATTCATTTCAATATTGCATGAATAATCTGTAATAATGAGCTGAGATTCTTCACTACAAACTATATCTCAACATTCTCAAATGTTTGAATTTGAAGTTTTTCGTAACAAATGTCAATTATCGAATAAATTCATATCATTGAATGCTTACACATTGTTTTCAATTATTCTATTTGTACGAATAACATTACTTCTGTGATATATCTGAAAGGAAGATCGTTTGTCTTGTGTTTTTGTGGTATTATTAACTACCTTTTTCTCTTTCGAAGAGCTATTGTTTGTTGACTCAGGCGCGTATCAAA
Organism: Gammarus roeselii; assembly: GCA_016164225.1. Lineage (NCBI taxonomy): Eukaryota > Metazoa > Arthropoda > Malacostraca > Amphipoda > Gammaridae > Gammarus > Gammarus roeselii. Next base: position 531 of record SDVV010040470.1, on the reverse strand, counting down.
TGATTTATTGAAATGCCTGTTGAGACTTTGACCTTTTAGACCTTCCTTATGCGTTATTTCATAGTTTCGAACCAGGAAAGGGGCCATAGCCCCCCACTATAGCTAATCCTTGTGTAGATATGTCTTTATGAATTTTAGAGGAGCTGCGTTGCTCATCTGGGCCGTTAACTTGCTATAGAACAATTGTTGTCGGCAGTGGGCATCTTCCTATTTAATCTATACTGCCGTCATATGAAATAAAAACAAATCAGCCCGAATATGTCGAGGCCAAAATATAATCGAGAGCTGCAAATTGAACACAATATCCCTCATGTACTCGGTCTATTTCTCTTCCTTCTCGAGGGGACGACCCACCAATGTCCCTCGCCCGGTCTTCTCCCGACCACTCTCGCCTACCAGTAGAGTATATGTGTCCGAGAATCGCCCTGGAAAATGTGTCCGAGAATCGCCCTGGAAAATGTGTCCGAAAATCGCCCTAAAAATTGTGTCCGAGAATCGCCCTGGAAAAAATGTGTCCGAAAGTCGCCCTGG
>SDVV010040469.1:0-10531 GCA_016164225.1 Gammarus roeselii | reverse complement strand
GTCTGGCGTGCTGTGGCATTTGTGCCTCCTGTCATGCTCTGCACTCTGGCCTTGCTGGGGTGTGGGGTGGTCTTGAGGCAACCAAGGTGAGAAACCTAGCCGAGGCAAATTCCCCTTTGCATCTGCTGACCTTCCTCAAAGATAGCTGCCCAGATACACTTAAAGTTAGATAAAACAGCATCTATCACGTAGATTTATACTACCCAACACCCCTTGGCTGTGGGAACTGCCTCTGATGGGGACACTCTGCCAAGTTTTGTCACGGAGATGGCATCTGTGGAAACTGTGGAAAGAAGGGTCATGCCCGTGCTGGCTGTTCAGAGGGAGCGCCCACTTGCCTGAACTGCAAAGGGGACCATGATGCTGCCTCAAAAAGCTGTCCATTTTATAGCCAAGAACAGGAATTTGTCATTTGAAAGTAGATCTTGGCATCACTATCAAGGAGGCCAGAGACTGTGGCTGTCTGGACCAATTAGCCCTGGCAGTGGCTGCTGGTGCAAGCCTTGAACCCCACCCTGCTGCTACTTCTTTCTCAGCTGCCCGAGCACCAATATCCCATTTTACACAACCTCCTACTCACCTGCCATCCTACAGCATGTCACACCCTCTGTCCCCATTTCCCACTTTAACACAGCTCATGGCCATGACATAGCATCTCAGGCTACCTCAACATTAGAACCATCTCCAGTAACCAGCCAGCGCAAAATCATACCTCATATGCCAACGCACTGTCTGAGGCACAACCTGAGGACTGCCATCTCTCACGAGACTGCGGAGAACAGTCCAGCTGGATCACAGCAGTTCGGCGACACCATCAACTTGCTTTTCCCAAGCACAAACATAATCAGCCTCAGTCAGCACAGCAACTGCCTCCTGCTCAGCCACCTTTTATTACACCCGTTTTCTCCAGTGTCTTTCAGGGAATCACTTCTCTGGTTATGCCCAACGGCTATCTCAAGCAATCCCGGTGTACTCGCAGCACCCATTTTGTACCCATGCTTCGTTTTTCTGTGCATCACCTGGCTGAGGTTGGCTCCAATTATTATGCATCCACTATATTGCATGTTCTACAACAACTACTCCCTGTTGCTAGGCACCTGTTGCTGTGTTCAACCATGTCTGAGAAGGTGGAGTGTTTTGTAGAGAAGGGCACAATCCCTATAGCAGATAGCATTGTTGGCAATACGTTGTGGAAGCTGGGCCTCTCCTCTCTTTCATCTTCAATCTAAACCTTAGAGCATTGCAATGGAATATCAAGGGATACTATCCTTGTCTTACAGATCTCCACGTTGCCCTGGACAGTATCCATCCTGACGTAATTGGCCTACAGGAGACATGGCTCCCCAATGATAAAACAATAAAGCTGGCCAATTACTAGTCACCACCAGCTTGTAAGGACAGACCTGAGGGCTCTCAAGATGGTGTTTGTGTCTTCACCCACTTAGGCATCCCATGCCTTCTCATTTCTATAGTGTCTGAACTGGAGGTGTGTGTTGTTCAGATCCACCTTCATTCACGTAGCATCACTGCCTGTTCTCTCTACATACCCCCAGCCTTTGGCTCGGGGAATCTCACTAGAGACATGTATTTGATACTGCCTCAACTCCGTCATCCTTTCATTATCTGTGCCGATGTTGATGCGCATAATTTCTCATGGCATTCACCGTTTGCAGACCGCAGAGGCAAGCTGCTTGATGCCTGAATAACCGACACAGACCTCTTTCTCCTCAATTCTGGAGAACCCAGGTATGCCCATGCTAATGATACTTGAACACACATCGATGTGACCATCATAACCTCTGACCTTGCCCCTAACTTTGCCTGGCACCTATATTCTGACACTTTCTCGAGTAATCACTTCCCCATTGTTCTAGATCCAAATATTCCTGCCCATTTACTGAGCCCCTCAGTCATTTGCTGTTGAACTTTGCTGACTGGAGTGGTTATGAAATGGACCTGACCCTTCCCATTTTCAAATCTTTTTCCTGTCACCAACACAGGTATGCGGGATGGTTGAAGCTAGCATCTTGAGTAGTGCCAGCACAACATCAGGACATCTTGGAGAACCAAGACTGGTAAGCACTGTAAGCCCTGGTGGACCCCGGCCCTCCAAGTCGCAGTGAATGCCAAAGCCCTTGCCCACAATCGCAATGATCGCCACCTAGGCAACATGGAGCTCTGGAATGCATACAAAAAAGCAAGTGCCATATCACTCCGATCCCAAAGAGAAGCCAAGGCAGCAAGCTGGAGAATCTTAATTTTTATCATCAGCTCTCGCACCCGCTCCAGCGACGTTTGGACTCAGGTGAGAATGCTGCGACACTCGCGGCCACGCAGAACCATCCTTCTCAAGGCAAATGATACTGTTGTCTGTCAGACCAAGGATGTGACAAATGTCCTGGCATGCCAATACAGCAGGAGGAGCGATGGTCACTCTCCGGATGTCACATTCAGTACCCCTAAGACAGGATCTGAACAGACCCCAATTTATTTTTCACTCCTGCCTTTCATCTCCACTGGTATAACAAGGAAGGAACTCACACTCCCAGAACTGTTCAGTGCCCTTGCATCATAAACCTCAGTCTCCTGGCCCAGACTGCATCTCATTTGTTTTCCTCCAGCATATCCCAGAAACCAAACTTCCTCTGCTCCTGTAATTTTTCAATTACATCTGGCAGATGGGCTTCCCATTGCAGTGGTGAGGCCACTGTTGTTCCTATCCTCAAGCCAGGCAAAGTGGCCACTGACCCTGAATCCTTTCGCCCTATTGCTCTTACTAACTGCCTGTGCAAGACCATGGAGAAGATGGTTGTATGGCGCCTTCAGAGATTCCTGGAGCTGGAAGACTACCTTGACCCATACAGGAGTGTTTTTGTTCTGTCCACTCAACTTTGACGCTCCCTTGATGCAACTGTAAGCGGCTACCTGCACAAGTTTTCATGTTACAGTAGTTGCACTCACTTAGTCTTTCTGGAAAGTTGCCCCGCTTTTTCCAGCCGCTTCTATCCAAACGTAAGATCTTTGTGTGTGTTGACGGTCAGCTGTCTCAGCATCATGATCGACGACCTATTTCGCGGTTGCCCTGACATTCTCTCCTATTCCTTGTATGCAGATGACTGTGCTCTTTGGGTTTCTGGTCCTAACCTGCCTCAGCTACTGTCTACTTGTCAGGAAGCACTTTGTGCTGTGGAACGGTGGTCTCACACATGGGGGCTTTAGCTCTTGCCCTGCAAGGCAAAGGTCATGATATTCACCCAGCGACACAAATTTCCCTGTAACACTCTCTACATCCACAAATCTTCTAATAAATATGTGTCCAATTTCAAGTTTCTTGGCCTCACATTTGATCAGAAACTAACCTGGGCTCCGCACATCGGCCGACTCAAGGAGACATGTCAATCTGACCTACAACTTTTATCAGTCATCTCTGCACGGGGACTTGGGGCAGACTACTCAACACTACGACGCCATTATACTACTCACATCCGCCCCAAACTTGACTATGGCTCTTCCCTGTTTGCCACAGCAGCTGCATGCAACCTACGTGCCCTGGACGGCTTCCAATATGCTGCTCTGCGCAGTGTTTTAAGTGCCCTTTGATGTACTCCTTCTTTTCACCTTGAGGTTGAGGCAAACGTTCCTCCTCTGTATATCAGCCCAAAGATGCTACTGGCTAAATATGTATACCGTGTCCTCACAGTAACATTGCATCCATCTGCAACTCTCCTTTGCACTAACCATCCGCATATCCTCTTTGCTGCTTTCAAACTTCCTCTGCCGGTGACAGGCCATGCCCTCTGCAAATTCTACAGAGCAGGAATTAGCTATGAGAGCATTACTTCATCACCGGCACGTCCAAAACATGTTTTCTCAGACACCACAGCACATGCCACTCTTTTTACAAATCATAAAGCTGCCCTTGATGCCTCTCAGTGGCCAACTGGACATCTATTTATTGCGATAGTACTGTCTGCCGGTGGAGGTTGCCTGCGCTGTGTGGAGTGCTGCCTTCAAACTGCTTTCTCATCTACCATCAAATAGCTCTATATTCACTGCTGAACTCAGTGCAAGCTCTAAAATCATATCAGACACATGCAAACTATCTGGTTGACCGCATTTGCTTGCAAATGGCAGCTTTCCCTCCTGATTCCATTGCACTTGAGTGGGTGCCTAGCTACAGGGGCATATCGGGAAACGAGGCTGCAGACGCTCTTGCCGGAAAGGCTCTTTGCCTGCCTCTCCCTACAAAGATCCTGCTCCCCTTTGATGATTTGGGCCGGACCCTAGACAAGCACTACAACGCCATCTGGCAGCAGCAATGGACTGCACATAGCTCACTCTACTCGTCAATCAAGTATTTGCTAGGCTTCTCTGTGCAGGAAAATCTAGATCGACGTTCCCAGGTTGCCCTCACACAACCTCGCTTTCAGACCTGCCGACTGAGTCACGGACACTATTTCACTAAGACCCAGCATGCCCAATGCGTATCCAGTACCACAGACTTGACCAAACATCATGCCATGATAGAGGGTCCGGAGTTCTCAGCCCACCGAGGAGCCTTGCGCAGCTCTTGTGCTGCCCTGAACCTGCCCTTCGCGCTGCCTCCCCTACTCAGCACCGAGTTCCCAGCAGGAGATCTGCTGGTTTTCCTGAGGATGTGCAACCTGCTCTGCCAACTTTGAGCCCTAGATAGCTACTACCCTGCATGATAAACGGGCGCCAAATGCCGGAAGAGGCTTGGCGCCAGGAACATACCAAGTGAGAATGATTCGGGAACCAAAATGTGAACGGCAGGTTGGCTTATTCAAAATATATATTTGCTCTGTGGGTTAGAAATACGTACCCTAAACTTACATATGTTTGCCCGGCGGGTTAGAAACACATACATTTGCCACACGGGTTAGAAACATGTACCACTAAGTTAGGTTAGGTTGGGAAGGCAAGGTTCCAACAATATGCTTGTAACGTAGCTAGCAAACACTTCAAGTTGCGCACAACATAACGCAAAACGTCGGCGTGACTTACACATTGTCATACACAATGTATTCTTACAAGGACCTACCTGTGGTTTGCATAAATCGTGTGTCTGGCATGAAGTGGTAAATAAGGTGAGCAAGAATAGCAGTGTAGTACATCAATCTATTGAGTGTATGAGATGCAGTAAATAGCTCAAAGTGGGTGATTGTGACTGCATGGATGGTAAGAGACCTGAGGAACTAAATGCAATTTGATTTCTTTTGTAGAAAATGCATGATGGAAATTATTGCAGAGCCTTGTGACAAACTGATGGTGTTGGAGACCTGTAGGGAGGGAGACATGAGTGATTTGAATGTGAAGATGGAAGGAATGGTGCCAACCAATAGAAAGGAAAGTTAGGATGGACATGGTCCATTGATAACTGCAGATGGACGGATTGTGAATGATAATGAGTGGCCAAGGGGAGGGGTGAAACAAAAGCCCAGCGTGGATACCAACAGGTTTGAGGCCATCAGTGAGGCAGCTGACCCAGTTAGGGGAGAAGAGGAGCATGGTATTGGTAAGACAGTCCCTACCAAACCCACTGGGGCTGCTGTGGGAGCCACTCCATCTGATTTTGAGGCAGGGAATGCAGCACTGACTGAGGCAAGAGGGGGAGCATCAAGAGCCACCTGGGAAAAGATGCCTGTTCCAGTTGATGTGATTGGTGACTGTATGGTGAAGAACTTGGAGAGGCATGTGAAATTGAGTGGTGAGAGTAAGCTTTTGAGCATGAGGGGAGCACACATTAAGAGTGTGACTGGGAAGGCACTGGAAGTTAATGTAAGTAGGATTGATGGCATGATTTTCATCCAAGGAGGATGAAACAAAGTGTTGGAGAGAGAGAGAGATACCGTTGTGAGATAGATTGCTGACACAGTGAAAGAAATAAGAAAAAAGTGAGGCTATTCGTGTTGCATTGGTGAAGATCATGCCGCGACCGCAGCAGGCCCACCAGCAGCAGTACAAGGAAACCCAGTAAGGGGTAAACACCAAACTCCATGAGGCTGTTTTGAGCTTGTACCGGGACTCTTGGAAAGGAACTGCTAACACAAAGCGGCTTTTTAAACATGGATCCAGTTCTTGGTCCGGAGATATTTGGTAAGGATGGAATTCACCTGAATGCAAAAGGGGATGCAAGGATGGCATAGAGGTTGATCAGATGGATAGATGCAAGCAGCAAGTACTTGAGAATGAAGCATGGGAGGAGGCCAAATGGTGAACAGATTTGACCACCCAGTCAAAGTAAAGATAAAGAGGTGAACATGCAGTTTGGGTGTGTGGAATGTGAGAGGATGGGTGTTGGTAAACTAGAAAATATGTCTACAGAAATGTATGTGTGGGGTATGGATGTGGTGGCTCTAACTGAGACCCACCTAAGAGAGAGAGTAAATGAATCTAGTGAACAATACCAAATGATTGGTAAGAGTAGAAGCAAGGGGCTCAAGTAAGGTGGAGCAATTGGTGTTCTGTTGAGGAAGAAGATTGGACTTGCAGTGGATGAGTTTGACGTAGGAAGCTGTGACATGAGTTTGGACTTCTGGCTGTAAAAATTCAGCGCAATTTGTGTGTTAACGCTCCCGTGCCAAATAATAACTAGAAAGCTCAGCTAAGTTAGCCTATTTGTGGTATCATGATGTTGAGAGAAAAACTGCAATACATGTTGAAGCTGTGTTAATGCTCCCGAAATTTGTGTGTTAATGCTCCCGTGCCAAATTATTACTGCTACTGATAAAATCTTGATTTTAATGACTGGAGTAATATACATACTGACAAGAGGAAGAAACATTTTACTGACAAGAGGAGGCGTTTTACTGACAAGAGGAAAAATCATTTTAATGACAAGAGGAGGTGACGTGGAGTGAAGCTCTTTTTATTGTGCTAGAACCTATTTTATGTGCCGAAACTTTTTAATGTGGAGTTTCATGGACAATTAATAAAATTTGAAAATCAGTGAAACTTAGCAAGATATATACTTGTTTTGCGGAGTGCAATGCTTGGAGCGGGATGTGCGGTGGTTGGGGATAGGAGTGTTTCTGTAAAGGGTGACTTGCTGAGGTGTCGTGATAGAAAAGATGGAACGATGTACAATGTCAAGGTGGTTGACCTCCGTGATGGAAGAGTTAAGGTCCACTACGTGGTATGGGGGAAGAGTCGTGAGGAGGGGGTGGAGCTAGATTCAGGTCGCCTTGAGGAGACCGATGCCGGGAGTGTGGGTTTCGGTGGCGGTTTGGTAGTGGCGGAGCCATGTGGGGATGGTGGTGCTTCCAGCAAAAGCTCAGTGAACTCGGTGATTCAGGCACTGGAGGAGTTCAGCAGGGGAGAAATTTTGGCCTAGGAGGTGCAGAGAAGAGCAAGTCTGGGGGGAGGGGGGGCACTCCTTGATGTGGCGCGGCTTCTTCGCTGCGGTCTACCCCTGTGGACGCTGGTGCTCTTGAGCAACGCTGCTTGCCGTCGTCCTCGCCTGCGCCTGCTGTGGATCTGCTGTCCTTGCCTTTGCGGTCTGCTGACGTGAGTGTGCGGGGTTGTGGGGGGCGGAGTGCTGGGCGTGCTGGTGGTCTTGTGGGCAGCTGGGCTGCAGTAGCGGGCGCTGGTTTGGCGTGTGGCTTTTGCCATACCAGGCTGAGTGGTCAGGCTGTTTTTTGTGGTGTTTGTTGGAGAGGTTTCCACTCAGAGACCATCTGTTTCGGTATTGAGGGGAGATTGACTGATGCTGTTCTATCAGATTCGTCAGGTGCTGTAAGGTATATCTGTTGTCACTGTTGAGGCTGCGGAGATAATTCGGAGACTGTCAACCATCTTCAGGAGTCATTTTCTCAATTGCCGGTGGTGGGCGGAGCATTGATGGGGCAGGTTAGAGGTGTGATGGCGGGTGTGAGGAGTAAGGGCAGTTGTGAGTCTGCTCAGGAAAGTAAACAGACTGGTCGTCTGGGAGACCGTGCCACTCATGGTTCCTCTGGAGTTGGGCTGTTTAGGGCGGATGTCCTTGAGGAAGTGAGGGAGCTGAATGACAGGGAGCTGGAAGTGCTCAGCAATGATGATTCCAGGCACAACCTGCTCTCACAGGCCCCTAGGCTGAAGAGCTTGGATGCTTTTAGGAGTCATCACATTCAGAAAGGCCTAACCTACAGGCAAAGAGGAGAGTTGCTGTCTCGGAGGCGTGCTCTTAAGGCATCAGAGGGTGACGGAGAGGAGAGAAATGAATTCTTGGCGGCTGCTGCGGGACGGGGGGCTGAACCCGGTGCTGGTTGGGGTGGGCCTGTTGTTGTTTCTGGGGATTCCTTTGGTTGTGCACTGGCTGGTGATAATCGAGGCAGTGACGGTCGCGCTGGGGTGACTGCGGTGGTGAGTTGTGGGGTTGTGAGCGGTGCGCGTGGGCGTGGCGGTGCTGGTGACCGCGGAGGTGCTGATAGCCGGGGAGGTGTTGATGGGGGCAGGGGGATGCTGGGGGCCAAGGGGATGCTGGCGGCTGGGGTGTTGCTGGCGGTTGCGGTGATGCCTGAGTGCGCGGTGCGACCGGGGGCCGGGGTAGGGTTGGAAGCCGTGGTGGTGATGCTGGGGGCGGTCGTGGCTCTGGTGGAGGTGGTCGTGGAGCTCTGATTGGTACCCATAGCATTCCGGGTGGCCGCGGAGGCAGTGCTTTAAACTAGCTAGTCGGTCTTTGCAGATTGATTTCTCCTGTCTGGGGTTGCGCTGTGTCAATTTGAATTCGCGGATGAATAAGGTCCCTTTTGTTGGTCATAAGATGCAGCGGTGGAATATGCAGTTGGTGTGCGTGTGCGAGTCGTGGTTGACTTCTTCGTTGTCCTCATCCTATATTGATTTGCCAGGGTTTCAGTTGGGTAGGAGGGATGTGGTGAGGGAAGTGAAGAAGCATGAAGTCTGTTTGTATGTTGCTAACAATTTGAAGTTTGTGCCAAGTGAGGTGACTTTACCCTATGTTGCTGCCATTTCTCTCCTTGATCATGATGTTCTGGTTGTGGTGGCATACCGCCCTCTCTCCTACTCAGCTGATGCGAATGCCAAACTGATTGAATTCTTGATGGAGTTTTGTGTTGGCAGAGAGGTTGTTGTTCATGGGGATTCTAACTTGCCTTCATTGGATTTGTCTGCAGACGTTTTTTATAATTATATCCCTCCCATTGATTTCCAGTTTCTTGATTATTTTGTTCTTCTTGGACTCACTCAGTGGGTGAGGGAAGGTACTTTTGTTGGTTCGGGTAGCATTCTTGATCTAGTGTTGACTACGGAGGAGGGTCGGGTGTCTTCTGTGGCGTTTTTGCCTCTTCCCAGGGTGACACCATGCGCCTGTCTTGGTGGAGTATATCTTTCATATGAATGATGTTGCAGGGGATCCTGGTTTGAAATCAGTTATGTGGTTTCATGGTGATTTCAGTAGCATGAGAGAAGTTTCAGAGGGTGTTGACTGGCACTACGAGTTTCTGTATGGCACTGTGGAGGAGAATTATAGTTTGTTTCAGACAATTGTCCATTCACTTGGGAACAAGTTTGTTCCCACTCTGCTTCACAACCAAGCTGGTTGCGGGGCCCTCCTAGGGAACTGATGACCAATAGATCTAGAGCTTGAGTGCAGTGTAAGCTTCTGAGGGGGGAGCTTGGTAGGCAGCATGAGGAGGTGTTGGCGTCCTTGCAGAAATTTAGTGGGCCTAATTTTGAGTACAATTTTTTTTTCACGCTACAGCCAGTGTCTGTATGAGCATAAATTAGCAGACAACTTCTCTGTTACTCTCAATATGTTTCACTTCTATATCGGAGGAAGAAAGAAGGGCTGTCCTTCTGTTGGTCCTCTGAAGCTTCCATCTAATGAGGTTGTTGCTGGTCAGGGAGATATGAGTCAGCTGTTTGTAGACTCTTCTTCGTCTGTTTTTGTGGGTGCTGATCCTGCCGGCCCTTCCCACATCAGTTTTTTCCTGGAAAATTTAATGGGATTTGTGTGACTAGACTGTAGAGGTCCTTGATTGACCCTACATTATTTTAAATAACACTAAACGCATTATACGTGCATCACAAGCACTATTACGATAAGCAATCGCATCTTTTGATCTCATGGTTGCATATCTCTGTAGATAACAACAACATTTCCGTTCAGCCAGTACAAACAGCTTCCAATCAAAATGGCAGTGCAACATATATTTATTAGCCAAATAAATTTATATACCACGCACTGAAAGCCATGGAACATGAATCAGAGGGAATGAATGATTCAGAGAAATATTCTGACAAACAAATCTGGCAACAAGCGAAGCGCGCTTTTGAATCTTCTAGACTCTTCCATTCGCGTCGCACACACAAAGTCACGTGCAGACCAGTAGACTCAGTGCATAACAGTAGCACAACAAAAGCAAGTGATCCAAGCCCAATTAAGTGTTCCTTGAGCAGCCAAAGTGATTAGATATAAACCCTGGCCCTCTTAAATGCTCTAGCATAGTTCTGGCCTCTTTAATGCTTTAGTATACACTTCGTGCTAGGCTAATTATAAAGGCTTACCCAACTC
>SDVV010040468.1:0-10531 GCA_016164225.1 Gammarus roeselii | reverse complement strand
GTACTGTTTGATCAACAGCCAGGATTGTGTACTGTTTGATCAACAGCCAGGATTGTGTACTGTTTGATCAACAGCCAGGATTGTGTACTGTTTGATCAACAGCCAGGATTGTGTACTGTTTGATCAACAGCCAGGATTGTGTACGATAGATTTTGCATGTTACTGCAGCAAATCTCGGGTAGTGCACATCTAAAAAAAGGATATTACGCTAAACAAAAAGTTCCAGGGACCAGGACTGACATGGGGTTCACTATATCCAGCGTGGGAATCATTCATTGCTTCCTCTATACGACGAATTCACTGAATTGAAATGATCAAAACCCCTACATTGGGAACTGATGCTGTTTATAACATTTGATTTAGGAAGGTGCACAAAGGAACATTTCAATATACTATGCATTGCTTGCGTTGGCTGCCTTGATAAAGTAACATTACGATATATTATGCATTGCTTGCATTGGCTGCACTGATAAAGTAACATTTCAGTATACTATGCATTGCTTGCATTGGCTGCATTGATAAAGTAAAATTTCAATATACTATGCATTACTTGCATTGGCTGCATTGATAAAGTAACATTTCAATAGACTATTCATTGCTTGCATTGGCTGCACTGATAAAGTAACATTTCTATATACTATGCATTGCTTGCATTGGCTGCGCTGATAAAGTAACATTTCAATATACTATGCATTGCTTGCATTGGCTGCACTGATAAAGTAACATTTCAACATACTATTCATTGCTTGAATTGATTTTCTTTCGATGGAGATTATATAATTTGAAACTGCGTTTGCTAAGCACCAGGCATCACAGCGTTGCATATCATTATAACAAATTAATTAGAGCGCCACTGTTGAAAACATTCGCACACAGAATACTGAAATTTCCGATGATATAAATAATTGTTATTTCCAATGTAAAAAATCTAATGCAATTCGCTGAATCAGAAGTAAAATATTTCAAAGCAACGATATCAAAGAAATGGAATTAAATTTTTGGGATCAGCCTTTGGTTACAAGGAATAAATTAATCTGTTTTAACTGTTTATTGGTCCTTCATACAAGTGGGAAATTCAGCAAAAGCACAGCTATTTGTTCCTCGGCTGTCTGACTTATTATTCTTTCTTTTTTCTCTCTGCAAGTTCAAACTCTCTACTTGCCTCAGCTCTGCGTGTCCTATTTCTCTACTTGCCTCATCTCTGCATGTAATAGCTCTCCAATTGGGTCAGCTCTGCGAGTCCTAGCTCTCACTTGCCTGTGCTCTGCGTGTTTTCAACTCTGAACGGGACTAATTCTCTACGTATCTCAGCTCTGCATGTCCTAACTCTCTATCTGTATCAGCTCTGCGTGTCTTCTCTCGACGTACCTGAGCTATGTGTGTCCTAACTCTCTACTTGCCTCTAATACTTACTTGCCACCGCTCTGCGTGTTCTGCACTCTCGACGTGAATCAGCTCTAGGTGTCCTAACTCACTATTTGTTTCAGCTCTGCGTGTCTTTATTCCTCATACGTGCCTAAGCTCATCGTGTCCTAAGTAAGGAAGTAAGGAAGTAAGTAAGTAAGTAAGCTCCGCGGGTATTCTGTCGAAATGCATGAGATCTGTGTATCTTGACTCTCTACTTGCCTTAGCTCTGCGTGTCATATCTCTACGAGCCTCCTCCGTGTTTACCTCGCTTCCGTTGGGCATCAGCTCTGCGTATCATAGTTCACACGCTAGTTCCCTTCTCTGTTCACCCTGTTTTCTCCATTCCTAAACTGTGGGATTTCCCCCCAGTACGTGTCTCATACACTGTGTTCACCGAGCCTCAGTACGTGCCTCATACACTGTGTTCACCGAGCCTCAGTACGTGCCTCATACACTGTTCACCGAGCCTCAGTACGTGCCTCATACACTGTGTTCACCAAGCCTCAGTACGTGCCTCATACACTGTGTTTACCGAGCCTTATTACGTGCCTCATACACTGTGTTCACCGAGCCTCAGTACGTGCCTCATACACTGTGTTCACCGAGCCTCAGTACGTGCCTCATACACTGTGTTCACCGAGCCTCAGTACGTGCCTCATACACTGTGTTTATCGAGCCTTTCTACGTGCCTCATACACTGTGTTCACCGAGCTCTCTACGAACCTAAGTTCCGCGTGTCACGTCCCTCGAAGCGTGCCTCACCTCTGTCATAGTTCTCTACGTGTCTCAGCCCTGTGTGTCCAAGCTATCTAATGCATCAACTCTGTCTTACGATTCTTTAGGTGCTTTCACTTTGCTCTCAACGTGGCTCCGATCTGTGTGCCACAGCTCTCTGTGTGTCACAGCTCTCTGTGTGTCACAGCTCTCTGTGTGCCTCAGCTCTCTGTGTGTCACAGCTCTCTGTGTGTCACAGCTCTCTGTGTGTCACAGTTCTCTGTGTGTCACAGCTCACGGTGTGTCACAGCTCTCTGTGTGCCTCAGCTCTCTGTGTTCACAGCTCTGTGTGTCACAGCTCTCTGTGTGTCACAGCTCTCTGTATGTCACAGCTCTCTATGTATCACAGCTCTCTGTGTGTCACAGCTCTCTGTGTGTCACAGCTCTCTGTGTGTCACAGCTCTCAGTGTGTCACAGCTCTCTGTGTGCCTCAGCTCTCTGTGTGTCACAGTTCTCTGTGTGTCACAGCTCTCTGTAAGTCACAGTTCTTTGTGTGTCACAGCTCTCTGTGTGTCACAGCTCTCTGTGTGTCACAGCTCTCTGTGTGTCACAGTTCTCTGTGTGTCACAGCTCTCTGTGTGTCACAGCTGTCTGTGTGTCACAGCTCTCTGTATGTCACAGTTCTTTGTGTGTCACAGCTTCCTGTGTGTCACAGCTCTCTGTGTGTCAGAGCTCTCTGTGTGTGACAGCTCTCTGTGTGTCACAGTTCTCTGTGTGTCACAGCTCTCTGTGTGTCACAGCTCTCTGTGTGTCACAGCTCTCTGTGTGTCACAGCTCTCTGTGTGTCACAGCTCTCTGTGTGTCACAGCTCTCTGTAAGTCACAGTTCTTTGTGTGTCACAGCTCTCTGTGTGTCACAGCTCTCTCTATGTCACAGTTCTTTGTGTGTCACAGCTCTCTGTGTGTCACAGCTCTCTGTGTGTCACAGCTCTCTGTGTGTCACAGCTCTCTGTGTGCCTCAGCTAGGAGTCTCATAGCACACAATGTGCGTCTGATTTATGTCTCCTATCTTAAAGCGTCTAAGATCTGAGTGATCGAACGATCTAAATCCCTCCTAGAGACGCGTCCCAGCTCCGTTAGTTCACCTCTATCTGTCACGTTACTTACCTACCCTCAACCATAGTGTCCAAACAGGTTGCAATTCCTTCCTCGCGCTTCACGATCATTGTGTATTCCCCTCATTTTTCCACGCAACGGTCCCTACTCCCAATATTTCCTCTGGTTCATCAGCTTTCTGTAAAAAAATCTCATTCTGGCGTTCACGGAAAAAAATGCCTCTGCCAATGTCAATTTTTCTTTGCATGACTCCCAGCGCGCCAGATCCCTACACTTGGCGGTCACGAAATACAGCAGTGAAACTTGCTGCGGTTCTATTTTAATGACCGTGCGTAATAAGGCCGTATAGGTAGTACATCATTTTGTGCTCGCTGTATTTTTGGTACATAATCACGATTGCTCCTACTGGGCGGCTACTCAATTGCTTTCAAGGATTCTGCGACGTTCACTTAATGGATTGGCCACTTTGGTTCTGGAAGGATTCAATCGGAGTCACATTAATTCCTGCTGGATTTCATCAGTCATTCTAGGTGGATTAGTTAGATTACTTCCAATAAAATACTGCAAATCATGCTCTATTTTTGGGCCTTGTAGAATGGACACGTGATCAAAGTAAATTATTCCATTATCAACCACCATCAAAACAGCTTTAACCAATGGCCTTGCCCGTTGTCTGTCTGTGATTGATGGTTGGTAAATATAGCTTATTATTTGTCTATTTATACATTGTGCATTTGGATCATTACGCACGGAGGCTCCAGTGACTTTGTTTACGGTTGCTGGTATTAGTAACAAAGTTATGGACAGTCCTTTGCCTGCGACATTTTACGGCGCCTCTCACGACGCTCCGGGAGGCCGTGAAGTAGTCGTTTCTGGAGGTATCCTCGGTACAAAATTTCGCCGACCAAACTTCTTCCCGCTAACGCTTTTCGACTGCGCATCATATTAATAAAAATATTTTGCTTGGGAAACGCGGCTGCTTTAATTCAGAGATCACTGTGATAGAGGATGACTAAATCAGACTTGTCGCTAATTCTTTTATTTGAAAAGAAACACGATCTCAGTCAATGACTTACATTTCTCCTTATGAAGGTCTATCGGAAAAGATCGAAACCTTTAATGTTGTTCTTCTGTCCCATTTTATCTCCAAATGATTAGGTATTGATGATCGTAGTTTGCTCCTAAAATGCAAGTAGACGACTAGTCTCAAAACAACACACATGCTAATACGTAAGTGTACTCTCATCGTTTAAAAAAGCGCACGCGTGCAGCTGTGCAGTCGTCCTAATAAAGTAGTTGAGTGTTGTAAAGTAATAGTTGAGTGTTGTAAAGTAATAGTTGAGTGTTGTAAAGTAATAGTTGAGTGTTGTCAAGTAATAGGTGAGTGTTGTAAAGTAATAGTTGAGTGTTGTAAAGTAATAGTTGAGTGTTGTAAAGAAATAGTTGAGTGTTGTAAAGTAATAGTTGAGTGTTGTAAAGTAATAGTTGAGTGTTGTAAAGTAATAGTTGAGTGTTGTAAAGTAATAGTTGAGTGTTGTAAAGTGATAGATGAGTGTTGTAAAGTAATAGTTGAGTGTTGTAAAGTAATAGTTGAGTGTTGTAAAGTAATAGTTGAGTGTTGTAAAGTAATAGATGAGTGTTGTAAAGTAATAGTTGAGTGTTGTAAAGTAATAGTTGAGTGTTGTAAAGTAATAGATGAGTGTTGTAAAGTAATAGTTGAGTGTTGTTGAATAGCGCGCTCGGTAGTTCGTGAGCGTCTATATTGCGACGGCAAGATAATGGGTTTCATGCACTCAGACTTGGTTCATTTATGCTTTATTTGGGAGCTATTTAAATGAGATGTCTCTGTAGCGTTTAATCTGATTTCGGTTGGTCTGCTAACAATGATTTCTCTTAGCTATTATCTGCGATGACACTTCTATATGGTCATATGTTTAAATGCCTATTCAGTAGCCGTTCAATCAAAATATACAGATGCTCATCTGTGTACCTAGAAAGTCTCATATTCCCGTCTACAGATTCTCGAGAAAATAAAAACTTGAATATGTGATGTTACGATTGCCCAAATGTTTCATAACCTCATAAATCGAAATTTGGTTAACCAAATATCACATGCACTGAAGCATTGTAAAACTTCCCCTCAAATCATTTTCCGTATAATGATCATCATTATTTCTCTCATAATGTGAACACTGATAAATTCACTATCAAGTACTTTTTTCTTCCAAATTGAGTGCATCTTAATATATACATAATGTGGCATCAGCATAAAGCCTGCAAATGCAACGACCTTCAAAGGGGACCCACAGTCACCATTTGCATTAAGTTGCTATGTTTCAATATTCGTTTCATGTATAAATCTGGTGTATAATATTCAGAGACGTAATCTCAAGGAACGTAGAGTGTGAAATCTATTGATGTTTTCAGAATTTTCCAAAGATAAAGAAAATGAATTCCCCGTCACGCGTATGACAGGATACTTTAATTAAAATCAATGCATATAAGAAAATTTCCGAATAAATATTTTGATTTTTTTTTCAGCAAAAGCTTGAATAGCGGAAGGGGAAACTTTGATACGAGTGAACCCTGAAAAGTCAATTGGTAAATGAAAAGTATGCGATGAGTGTGTGGCAGATGACCTGCCTGTAACATGTTATTCCTTTACAGATTTTAAGCAGGTGTGAAGTATACTTTTTCTAGAACAGCTGATTATCGTGTCCTACGTTTCTTTTTTTGTTTATTTTTGTTCAATGAGTGACTACCCAAAAATAGGCCACTTACGACGGTACGCGAGACCGAATATCATTGATAAGGCTAAAAAAAGAGGTAATTGAATTTCAGTATGCAATAACTGTTACAATATCGTGATTGAATTTCAACATGGGGATTATATTTCAGTCGGAAGGAGAATCTGGTTGAATTTCTGTCCCCAATGAGCATCTGTCTATTTTATTTATTGTTGCGAACAGCCACTGACAAAATACTCGTTGCCTAAATCTGCTAATAAATCACCAACTTAAAGGGTTCAGGCTCATCAATAGGCATACATTCTGGTGGTCTGAACCTCCAATCGGGCGTGAAGGTTCGGAACACCTACTCAACAATGCACTTGCGTTAAAATCTCTGGTTTCCTGTTACTTTCCTAGCAATTTCCAATCTCCAGCGTAACTTCAGAAACAGCTTCATAATAACAATATAATACATATGCAAGTCCTATCATGAAGCGACGCCTTTTCATAGTCATATCAGTTTTCTGTTAGCATGTGAGTATATATTAATATATATACATATATATATCCATTGAGAATAATACAGTAAGCTATCCCTTGAGTTTGAACATATTTTCAAACCTCTCAAAGATGAAGTTTACCCCACCGACAGGTTTACTATAAAATACTGCCTGCTCAACAAGCTTCTGGGAAAAATGGCTTCTCCCTCTCTGAAGTTTGTTAGCGGGCGCTCGAAAAAAATTCGCCCAAGTTTGTTGGCAAAGAACTCTTCCGGAAATTACTCCCTATAGAAAAAATTTATCGTTCAAGTTCTTCCCCATACCCTGTTCGATCTTTTCAACCATCGAAAGGCCAAATTATTTGACGCTTTTATTATACGACAATATTAGTCATTAGTCATATAACATTAATCTGCATTATATATATTGTGTGTTAAATTTAATTATCGAAGGGCAGGTATCGCAAGACTATTCTTTTCCTGCCCCATGTAATCAAAATCAAGTGTCTCCTCTAATTTTTCTCTCAAATGAAGTTTAAAAGTCAATGGAAAATTGGGGCATAACAAGAATTTTACTGTTGAACGCTCCAAAAAGAGCTTTCAATGAACAATAATGCTGCGGTGGGCATGAATTTTGTCAAACAAAGACGTCCTAAGCAATGTTCTGAATTTTGTGGCAATACATTTCAATTTTCAACGAAAGTTACCAACACAGAAAACTGTTCCCGGGTCATGAGAAACTTTTTGCCGAGAGATAAAAGGACAATGCTGACTCTTTGGAAACACTCATCCAACCAGTTATGGACCTTTGCTCTTCCCTCTGGATCCAATGTAAACGGATAGATCTGGGAAGAGTTGAATCAGTTCAAAGAAGCTTCACCTCCAAAATTACGGCGGTAAAACAAATGAATTATTACGACAGATTGGATACCTTGAAGCTATACTCATCCCAAAGACGTTTTGAACGATTCATGGTCATAAACGTTTGAAAGTTTCTGGAAGACTACACAGTCAATGTAAGCAAAAAACATTGTGACAAAAGTGACAATAAAAACAAGGCAAGGATTTTCAGAAAGGTCTATTTCAAAGTGCCAGAACGGACGGGCGGTGAAAAGAGGCAAACCATAGCATTGAACAGTTCTATACCGAGCAGCTCAGCCATTCAATCGAATGCCACTGGAAAGATGTGAAATCAAACATGTGCTGCAATTGTCATCCGTAAAAAATATCTTGAGGTTCAGAAACCGATTGGACAAGGACCTCAGCTGTGTCACTGATAAGCCCCTAATCCAACGCATCGCCGAGCCAGGATCTGACTGGTGAATGTGGCACAACGTGCAAATGCTGATGTCACTGCAGGAGTGGAGAATGTCCAGGCAACTGTGGGTCAGGTGGCAGCTACGCTGCAACCAACTTCTTCAAGCTAAGTCCCTCCAAGTATCAAGCATCAAGTATCAAGAAACCTGTAACCGAAATGCATAATAAAATCTTATAATAAATAAACTAAACTAAACCTATGAAAATTTACGATTTTACAGTTAAAAACCAATATGGAAGATCCAAACTTTATAAAAATTCACCGGCCATGATAAAAAAGAGCACATCCTCTCCAAACGGTTAATACCTAGGTATATTGGGGACGGTTTGAACCTACATTTGGTGATGGGACTCAGCGATACCATCGGAACTACCGAAGCCAGCTGTCAAGAAGTTGATCACATAATAGGATATGAATGAGATCTACACTTAACATAAAATGCCCGTACAATATACCATAACAATAACTAAACGATATACATCTATACAATATCCACACAATATACCCATTAGGATAACTGATTACGAGGCAAGATAACGTCCATCACCTCCGCGCCGCCCGTCAACCCACCACGAAAGTGAGACTCTGTGTGCCGATACCTCAAAATCTATCAAAGACGAATGTTATATCGTCACCAAATTGTAATACGTATCCCTCTCTACTAGTCTGTGGAAGAAAGAGATACGCGGTAGTAGTAGCTGAAAGGGATACGTTGTTCAATTTAGTGATAAAATAAGCACCGGGCTTAATTAGAATCTTCGGCAACGGTGGATAAATTTAACGGCGCTCGGCGGTTGGGTGACTTTGTGGAGGTGAGGTTGGGTAAATTACATGGATATATTATATACCTACATTGTAAATGAGTATATTGTTTACCTATGGTTTAATTTTTGTTTGGGTATTATTAAAGAGCCTTATACTGGGATTGTATGTTTAGTGTTTTGTTATATCATTTAGTGATCTGCTTCCTGACAACTGGTGCGCGTTTCGATAGTATTTGGACGTCCCATAACCGAATTTTGGTTCGAAGTGTTACTGATATTCGTAGGCCGAGCCGTTTGTATGGAATTTGAATTGTTATTTACATTTTCTCAGAAGTATTTCATTGTGTTTTTATGTTTATTGTTGTGGTTATGTTATGGGGTTATGATCTTTGTAGGATTAGTTCAACGATCCATTTATTGCGAGCCACATTACCTAGGTGACAATTTCATTAATGCCTAACTAGCGTACCGTTTCCGGGTGATAAATTCAGTGTGGGAAATTTTTATGGGTATATATTCCTGTTTCATCAAGGTTCTCTTGAACTGAACCCGTTTATAACAGAGTGCGCCTGTTTTTATGTTAATTTGCGTTAGGTTAGTTTGAGCCATGGTGAATTTACTCCTTTCCAGCATGAGCAAGGTTAGCTTAAGCTAGGTCAGGACTTGGTTAGAATCGAAATGAAACAAGAATGAGACAGGATATAGCGATTTTGTTTGGGGTTTTCCCTAATAGGCCCGACGATGTGATCTTCATGGGGACGAACATGACGCGTGTGTCATGGTTCGCCAAACAAGTTGAGATGAATCAGTTGGCCTCACATGCATTCATTTAGGCATTTGGCAATAGCTGTTACGGCATAAGCAGTCACGTCAGTGGCAATAAAACATTTGTAGCTTCAAATAGCCTACGATCAAAATTATCTGGGTCTTTTAGATGCTTGTTATAGTAGGTTTATCGAAAGAAAGTTCACGAAATAGTTAGCTGTTAGGACGGTTTCGGTGTGTATGGTAGCTGTAGACAATAGTAGTTTTATAGATAACGACCCAATACGGGCAAGGGCAGTAATTTGAAAAGTCCGTCCAAATTGGCATTGAAAGCATGGGTTGAAGAAGGGCAAAAAGATTGACAAATACTATTGCAATTCAATAGTCTAATCCTCTTGATAAAAAACATTTCTGAAGGGATTGGGCAGCCATAAATGTTAGAAAAAATTTCAGGGTTGTGCCCTGTAACAATTCTCAAGGCAGAACCGCGTCTGTGTGCCAAGACCATGCGGTTCTGTAAAGAACTGTGCGATATGATTATTTGGCAACATTGTTGTGCTACACGACGCCGTAGACTTCTGATCTGGAGGTCGCCGAACCTGTAAGTTCAACGTCTTGGATTGGATTTCAGTCACTGGTTAGTTTGACTTTCAGAAGTGAACACTTCTGAGGCATGACCACAAAATGCAGGTCGTTGTCAAGCAGGTCATTTGCAAGCAGATCTTTTGCCGGCCAGTAACGACCATCTCTGTAATGAAAAGTCAATAGAGGCTCAGAATGCGAGGAGGGAGGAAACTGAAGGTCATAAACGCGTCAAAGAGTGATGGTGTTTTGTCGGGTTTTTATCCGGAATCCTGTCTGATTTCGAGGATATTTGTTATCCCGGGCATCCATTTTTAAACTTCGGCGTCCCGGAATATACAATCTAGTGAAATTGTATAGGCAAAAAATACAAACGGTTTCATCTGAAAAAGGATACGGATACCCGACCAACCAATAAAAGCTGCAGCAATAATGGTTTTGGCATCCCATCAATCATTGATTCATTCCTGAAAATTTGGAAAATAGTTGCTCAGTGCAGCATTAATAAAATTCAGGAGATAATTTTTTTGTTGGCCTTTGAAGAAGCACACGACACATCAAGCTTTGATGTCACACGGCGAGGTAATACGTGTAATTAGGCTTGGCATTCAAGACGAATGATTTCTACATCCCCCCTG
>SDVV010040467.1:0-10531 GCA_016164225.1 Gammarus roeselii | reverse complement strand
ATATATAGTTTATTGGAATACGATGGTAGATGTAGTAATTCTCTCGCCCATGGCTGCCTTAACGGGTACTCGGCTGATAGCTGATGACTTGGCTAATACTAGGATTTTATTTTATTCAGTGATTTATATGTTGATATTGCTATTATATATTTATATGGTGTTTAAAGACTATATATTTTTTGTGTATAATATGTTCATATTCCTATATAATTAGAGTATAATTTACTCATTTGGTGGCCAGTTGGTGGAGGCCTAGTGCCTATATGGGCATTTTTTTGTTGGTTTATCTTTAGATTATAAATATTGCTTATAGAAGTGGTATGGTAGGTACGACCATCAGGCGTGCATTCGGCCCTGCATGATGGTTGTATTTGAGCAACGTTTTGTGTTTTCCATCTGTTTTTTTCATAATTATATTATATGTATAGAGATAGTTTAGTATATTTGGTAGGCAGTTGACGGGTTGATGTTTTTATTTTGGGTTGATGCAGCAGCTTTGCTACGAGATAATATCTAACCCATAACGAACTGTACATGTTTGAATCTGATATCTCGGTGACACCATGTATCCGCATGTTCCAAATGGACCATTATCAAGCAGCTGGAGCGTGTTCGAGTAGCCTTATCTAGATTATTTGTATATTGAGTATCGGTCGGATGCCCCCCCCCGTCTCAGCGAGAGTAGCTGGAGTTTACTTAACCGAGATAAATTTATTGTAAGTTATTATATTGTGTTACTTATACATAGTAATAAACGGTTGATATATGTTGAATTTGTATTGTTTGGGGAATTTGACTGGTTATTTCATACAGTTTTGGAATTTTAGGATAGTTTAGTTTTGCATTTATTAAGTAGTACATTATTTCATGCATAATTGGTTGGTTATTTGCATTCTTTTTTTGGATAAACGACATTCTGTTGCGAATAAGCCGTGGATACTTTGGTTAAAGCAGATTTGATTTACCCATATTTCTGGACTCCGTAGGAAAAATATTCCATCAGATTTGTAGGTACTACAGTGTATCCACGTTAGTTGTTTGGTTGGTTACATGCTAGGTTTTTCCTCGTACTTCATGGTATTTAATGTATGTTGGGGCGTGGTAGAAAATTGATCATCTTGCCTTGTTATAACTTGAATGTTCAATACGTTTCATTAAGTGTTGTATGCTCTCAGTAGAGCTATAAGAATATTAGGATAAATAACATTCAAATCTACACAATAAATCATTATTTCAGCTATAATTTAGTTAGTTATTGTAACATTTTACTGTTTTATATATCTTTTACATCCTGTTACAATGATCGACGTGCAAATTATAGCTATAGATAAATTGTTTTGTAACAAGCTAGGTCATGTTGTTTGTTTCTTGTATATTTAGTGTAGGAATAACGTCATATTTCAATGTTTTGGACGGGTTAGAGGAGTACTCTAGGCAAACGCTTGTTGCGTATATGTTCATTTGTAAAAGTGAACCGTTTTACTATGATGGATACCCTCGTATATTACAATTTAATAGGGTAGATTAGGGAATTGAATGTTATATATATTATTGTTTATTATTGTTGTATGTTTTTTTCCACGGAAATCATAGGAATATATGTTGAAGAGGTGTAAATCCGTTCAGCATCTTTGTGGAATTTCGTCATTTAACCCAAGCAAGTGCGTCGTTTAACGTTACAGAAGACGATTCACTGGATGGATTGGTCCTGGTGTAGAGGCGGTTTTACACTCTCTGGTGGTCATTCGGAGTTCATCCAAGTTCAACGTGATTTTGTAAGTTTATGTGGACGTCGGTCTTAAGCTCC
Source organism: Gammarus roeselii (assembly GCA_016164225.1). Lineage (NCBI taxonomy): Eukaryota > Metazoa > Arthropoda > Malacostraca > Amphipoda > Gammaridae > Gammarus > Gammarus roeselii. The sequence goes on along the minus strand of SDVV010040467.1, from coordinate 8,724 downwards.
ATGTATTTGTTAGAGAGGTTATACGACGAGCTGCTGGACTTCGTTGTGATTTACTTAGGTCGACAGCAAACAGATCCCAAGATTTTATGACCACTCTCTTTGTGATTCGTGTCAGGGCCATTCTTGACAACTGTACCTGTGTATGGATTCTTGGTTATGTCCAGGATGTGACTTTTCTCGCAGCTGTTCAAAGAAGATGGACTAATCCGTTGCACGGTATGCCAGAGGAGTCGTACCATGACTGGCTGTTGCCTCTAAATTTGGTTCGATATCATGAGTAGCTTGCTGCTAAGTGACCTAATCAAGTAGTGAAAACTTTTGTGTTGTGTTAGAAAGGGCTCTGATTTGTCCTGGTAATGATATTATATCTCAGTAGGGCTTAGGAATTTGTTTCGGATTGAACGGGTATCGTGATATATTTTTGTTGCTTTATCACGCATGAACTCGGTATATGTCATACTGTGAGATATTTTCAGTATGTTTTTATGTTAGAATACGATATTAGTCCAGTTTCAATTCAGGTTTGGAGTTCAAGTGCAGGATTATTTCACTTTATCTATCACGAGATCGGTAACATACATCAGCTATACATCTTGATTGATATTGGTGTAGGATCCTACATATTGGTGTAGGATTTATTACCTGGGTGTGGTATGTTATACCGTATATCACACTTAATTAATGTTAGTTTAAGGAATAGTAGAGAAACATACATAGCTATTTGTTTCCTGTTTTACGATTTTGAACGGTTATCATAGGGATATAACTTAATTATGTATAAATTTTGCCTAATTTGATATAACGTTGGCGATAAATTCGCTTAGTTGGATGTAGTGACACATAATATAAGTATATTTTTAACTCTTGACACTGGATTTGTGGTTCCGTTTTAAGTTGTCTTGGAGCACCAGTCTACCGGATTTGTAAAGGGTGTTAGTGTTAAAATACTCCATCAGTTTATTGTTGATTTCAATTATATATTTCGCTCGCGCGCCTTTACTGAATGATTATTCTCCCATGTCTTACGTTTTTCAATATATGTTAGCCGTTTGAAGTTTATGCAGTTAAAATTATTGCTTGATTCAGGTATTGTTATGAGATTTCGTTGAAATTCAAATTATCTTACTTCACTTTATTCACTTTATTCACGTTTGCAATTTTACCATAGATTTGTGATGTAATGGCATCATTGACAAAAACATAATTGACAAGAAAATCAATTAATGCAAAATTGTTGCCATACATCGCCAGATACGTTGATACCTAGTCTTCCTTACCCAAGCAGCCTAATAAATAATGATGTATTTTATTCAAATTTGATAATTATGTACGGTATTGATAAATATGATTCTCGCCTCCTGGGCTGTACGTTTAATGAACCACTAGCAGTTTGAATACACCTCTCTAATTTTGATCTTTCAAATATTGTTTTTTCATATGTAAATTACATCGATTGTTTGAATGCTATAAATAATTCAAATTATTTTACAATTCTGGCACGAGTCTACATCATTTATGGTTATGTAAGGTATTCGTATATATGAATCTCTCCACTTGGGGGTGTTCATACACTCCCCCAATTTTGATATAGCAAATATCCTTTTGCAGATGTTTGGATTCCAGTACAATGTCGTTACCGCCATAACATGTTTGGATGAGCCTCAGCATGTAGGTTCCAGCAGAACTAATTCACTTCATTTGTTGCAAGATTTTTAATGTAGATAATTTTTTCGCGATGTTAGGTTCAAAGATATAGTCAATCTAACCTAACCAACCTAACGATTTTTTTTTTCATTCAAGTTTGATGGTTATGTATGGTATTCAGTTATTATTTTATGCGATATACGTATCAAAATAATCCACATGACTATATTTTACGTTTTTTTTTTTAATATCACATCATGTACACACATACACATTTTTGTACGCATATACAGGGTCGGTGTTGGCACCATGTAGACATATACAGGGTCGGTGGCGGCACTGCCGCCGATACCATGTAGAAACATAAACGCATTTGCACGCATGTACAGGGTCGATGCCGGCACCAGTCCACGGAAGCATGTAGACTCATTCATTTTACTTTCGATCTGTGATATCTAATAAAAATAATTCTGTTCTTTTGTTAACTGATACTTAATGTGGTTAAGATTTTTACGTCAAGTTAGGTTAATGATCTAGTTATTTTCTCCTAACCTTACCATAACTCATAGATTTTTATTCAAATTTCGTTTCGTGCTTACGTATGATATCTAATCATTGATTTGAGATTTATACATATCAAACATCTCCACTTGGCTCTACATTTTGATCTATCATTATCAGTTTGAATACACTCTTCCATTCTGATTGAACAAATGTCATCTATTTTCATTTGTAAGTTGCGTCATTTGTTTGAATGTTATAGGTAATTCATGTGAAAAAAGTCGTGCAATATATGTATGAGTGCTGTTCGATACTTCTCATGTATTGCTTTTTAAATTCGGTATTTGTCATAGGTAGACTGTATTATTCCATTTTTTTCTAGTCGGGGCTCGGTGGCGATATAAGATGATACTCATTGGTCAACCTAACCAAGAACTATGTGTGGTTTTTCGAGATTTCCTGCTTACGTATGATATTTATTCATCGTTTTATGATATATTCGTATCCAACCTCTCCACTTGGCTCTACACTTTGATCTAAAGCTTTGCAGTTTCAATACACTCCACCAATTTGATTGAATAAATTTCATAGATTTTCACGTATAAATTACGTCGATTGATTGAATTTTAACAGTAATTCACAGTATTTTCGAATTTAACACAAATCTATAACACTTATAGCTATGAATGATATTGTTGTACATGATTCCCGTCCAGCCTAACCAAACATTCCTCATCAAATACATATCTATTTTTTATTCGTCTCGATATATCGATTTCACCAAGATTTTTTTATTTGCATGGTCACTCGCTACCTATATCGATTAGTAAACATAACCTATTTGTAAACATAGATTGTTTGAATGTTATAAGTAATTCATATTCGTCATCAGTTTCTCAAAAACAGACACATGGTCTCACACTTGGTATTGGCACTACACCCTCGAATGTCTTACAACCAAGTATAATTTATAAACTTTACTATTACTTTGTTTGAGATGACGCTATAAATTATTAATCGATTTATCTTTATTTAACTTCATTTGTTTTCTGCAAATGAGTATACACCCTAATTCCTCCACTTCTGTTGAAACAACGCCAAATCATGCCATACCCCATCCTTCCTCAACAGTATCAAAACGTCGACTATGTGTTTGTACATGTGTGTGTTCAAGCGTATGTGCATACGTGTATATGAATTGAAAAAAATATAACTAAATTTTAAATTCAAAATTTCCATGAAATTTCAATTTTTCGATGTATACCAGCGCCAACTTATCACTTCAATAGACCGACTTGGCTCTGTTATACATCGAAAATTTGAAATTTTATTGAAATTTTGCATTTAAAATTTCGTTATACTTTTCTTAACTCATATACACGTACGTACATATCTACGCTTGAACACACACCTGTGCAAATACATAGTCGACGTTCTTATACTGTTGACGAATGATGGATGGGGTTTAGCTTGATTTGGCGTTATTTCACCAATAGTATAGGAATAGGGGTGTGTACTTATTTGCGGGAGACAAATAAAGTTGAATAAAGATAAATCGACTAGTATTATAAAGCGTCATCTCAAACGAAGTCATAGGCAAATTTATGAACTAATGAAGTTGAATATGATAATAATAGGTGTAAGACGTTAGAGGGTGAAGCGCCAGGAGAAGTTGAGGAAAAATTAAGAAAACCAAGTAAGAGACCATGTGTCCGTTTTTGTGTGTAAGTGATGACGAATATGAATTACTTATATCATTCAAACAATCTATGTTTATAAATGGGGGGAATTTACTCAACGACATAGGTAGAGAAATAACATGCAAATGGAAAAATTTAGGTGAAAGCAATATAATGAGCAGGGTGGAGAGATTTGGTATGTATAAATCATAAATCAATGACTGAAACTTGAATAAGAATATCTATATGTATTGGTTAAGAAATGTTAGGTTTGGTTGGAGGGGGATCATGTTCAACAATATCATTCATAACCATAAGTGATGTAGATTCGAGTCAAATTCAAAAATGCTATGAATTACTGATAAAATTCCAACAATCGATGAAATGTATACATGAAAATGGATGAAATTTGTTCAGTCAAACTGCAAAGCCTTAGAAAAAAATGTAGAGCCAAGTGAAGAGATTGGATATGAATATATCATAAATCGACAAATAAATATCATACGTAAGCAGGATATCTTGAACGATCACACATAATTCTTGCTTAGGTGGACCATTGGAAAGGTATGACATAAGTATCATCTTATATCACCACTGAGCGCCGACCAGTATTTTTTTAATAATACAATCTGCCTATGACAAATTCCGGATTTAATAAGCAATACATGAGAGGTATCGAACAACGCCCATACAAATATCCCACGAATTTTTTATACATGAATTACCTTTAACATTCAAACAAATGACGCAACTTAAATATGAAAATGGACGAAATTTGATCAACAAAATTGGAAGAGTGTATTCAAACTACTAATGAAAGATCAAAATGTCGAGCCAAGTGGGGATATTTGATATGCATAAATCGCGAATCAATGACTTGATATCATACGTAAGCACGAGACTTGAATAAAAATCTATAACTATTAGTTAGGTTAGGGGAGAATAACTAGATCATTTAACCTAACATGACGTAAAAAACTGAACCACATTAAATATCTTTTAACAGAAGAGAGGGAATTAGTTCAAAGGGAAATCACAGCTCAGAAGTAAAATTTTACAATCGGTGAACAAGCCTGTATATGCCTACAAATGTTTGTATGTGTCTACATGCTTCCGGCACTGGTGCCGGCACTGACTCTGTATAAGCGTACAAATAAGTGTATGTGTCTAGATGGTACTGGCACCGGTGCCGGCACCGACCATGTATATGCATACATGGTGCCGGCAGCGGTGCCGGCACCAACCCTGTATATGCGTGTAAAAGTATGTATGTGTATACATGGTGTGTAATATTCGAAAAGGCTACGTAAAATATTGCTATGTGGAGTAATTTGATATGTATATCGCATAAAAAAATGACTAAATACCATACATAACCATCAAACTTGAAAGAAAAATATATAATTATTGGTTACGTTGGTTAGGTTAGATTGACTTCAAACCTAACATTGCGTGAAACTGATCCACATTAAAAACCATGCAGCAAATGAGGTGAAATAGTTGTTTTGGAACCTACATGCTGAGTCTCATCCAAACATGCAGTGAAGGAAATGATAATGTCCTGGAATCTAATCATCTGCAAAAAGTTATTTACAGTATCAAAATTTGGGGGAGTGTGTTGAAACCGCAAGTGGAGAGATTCATATATATCAATACCATACATAAGCATACGTGATGTAGATTCGTACCAGAAAGGGAAATTAATATGAATTACTTAAAATATTTGAACAATCGATGTAATTAACATATGAAAATGAAGCGATATTGCTAGATCAAAATTGGAGGGGTGTATTCAAACTGATAATGATTTGTTAAACATACAGCTCGGGAGAAGAGAATCATACCTATTAATACCATACCTAATCATCAAATTTGAATAAAATACATCATTATTTCTTAAGTTGCTTGGGTAAAGATGAATAGGTATTAACGCATCTGGCGGTGTTTGGCAACTATTTTGTATTCATTGATTTTCTTGTCAATGATGTGAACATTGGTATATAAATCACTAACTATGTAGCTTGGGCGTTATTTATATTCTGGATTTTGTTGACTGCTGTCCTTACATCACAAATCAACAGTAAAATTGCTAAAGTGAATATAGTGAATGGTCGAACGAAATCTCATACCAATACCTGATACCTGAATCAAGCAACAATTTTAACTGTTTAAACTGGAAACGGTTAACATATATTGATAAAAGTACGACACGTGAGAATAAGCATCTAGTAAAGGTGTGCGAGTTAATATTTAATAGATATCTACAATAAACTGATGGAGTAATTTACCATTAACATTCTATACAAACCCGGTAAACTGGTGCTCCAAGACAACTTAAAACGGTACCACAGATCCAATGGCATGAGTTGATAATATACCGACATTTTGTACAACTACATCCAATTAAGCAAATTTATACCCAACATTAAATCAAATTAGGCAAAACTTATACATAATAATGTCTATTTCTATGATATACAAGCACTGAAAAAAACGTATACAAGCACTGAAATACCTAAGTAAGTATATCTTCTCAACCCTAACCAACAATAATTAAGTAAGTGATACGGTGTACCCAATCACACCCAGATGATACCTAAAAAAAATATATTCTTATGATAACCGTTCAAAATTGTAAAACAGCAAACAAATAGCTAAGTTAGTTTCTCTACTCAACCTTAAACAACATTAATTGTGATACACGGTATAAGCCACCACACCCAGATTATAAATCCTACATCAATGTGGAAAGCGTATGATCAATTAGGATACGTAGCCGACATATGTTACCGATCTCGTAGTAGATCAAAGTGACATAATCCTGTACCTGAACTCCTGAGGTAAATTGAAACAGGAATAAAATCGTATACTAACATAGAAACCATACCGTAAATATCTGACAGTAAAGCAAATACCGAGTTCATGCGTGATAAAGCGAAAAAAAAAATCACGATCCCGTTCAAATTCTGAAACAAATTCCTCAACCTTACTGTGATATAATATCAATAGTAGGACAAATCAAAGCCCTTTCTAACACAACACGAATGTCTTCACTACTTGATTAGGTCACTTATCAGTAAGCTACTCACGATATGGAACAAAATTTAGAGACAACAGTCAGTCATGGTACAACTCCTCTGACATACCATGCAACTGTTTAGTCCATCTTCACTGAACAGCTGCGAGCAAAGCCACATCCTGGACATGACCAAAAATCCATGCACTGGTACAGTTGTCAAGAATGGGCCTTACATGGATCACAAAGAGTGTGGCCTTATAATCTGGGCATCTGTTTGCTGTCGACCTAAGTAAATCACTACAAAGACCAGCAGCTCGTCGTATAACCTCTCTAACAAACCCATGGAACTATGACCGATACCCACATAAACTTACAAAATCACGTTGAACTTGGATGAACTCCAAAGGACCACCAGAGAGTGTAAAACCGCCTCTACGTCTTCTAAAACGTTTAAAGACAAACTTGCTAGGGTTCAATGACGAAATTGCACATAGATGCAGAACGGATTTACAACAATTTAACATATATTCCTATGATTTTCATGGAAAAAAAATAATATAACAATTATAAAATGACTACGTGTTTCTCTATTCTGCCCTAATAAACAATAAAAATTGTAATATACGAGGGTATCAATCATAGTAAAACGGTCTACTCAGACAAAAAAACATGTACGCAACAAGCTTTTGCCTAGGGGACTCCTCCAACCCGTCCAAAACAGTGAAGTATGACGTTATTCATGCACCAAGAACACAATAAACAAACAACAAGACCAAGCTTGTTACAAAACATTTTGTCTATAGCTATAGTATCCTCGTCAATCATCGTAACAGGATGTAGAAGATATATTAAACAGTAAAATGATGCAATAACTAACTAAGTTCTACTTGAAATAATGTTCTACATTGCAGATTTAAACGTAATATATCCTAATATTCGTATAGCTGCATAAAATAGACAAACCGTGCATTGAAGATGAAAACTGAACTGAAAATATACAAAACTTGATGAAACATACTAAAACGCTGGAGTTATAATTAAGCAAGATGATCAGTTCTCTACCAGGCCCCAAATACACATCAAAAGCCATGATGTACGAGAAAAAAACTCGCAAGTAACCTAACAAGCAACTAACGTGAATAAGCTAGCGAAGCATGCGAGCAACATACATTACTGAAACCTACATTATGTGGTGTGGAATACTTCTACGCGAATACGCTATAGTATATAAAAATCTGATGTTTTTTTTCTCCAACAGCGTCCTGAACAGGGTTAAATCAAATCCTCGTTAACCAAAGTATCCACGGCTTATTCGTAACAGATTGTCATGTATACATGTAATAATGATGCAAAAAAACACCAATTATGCCTAAAATAATGTGCTACACGAAAATTACAAACCTAAAATATCCTAAAATTTCAATAACTGTATAAAATAACCAGTCAAAATTCCCAAAACAATACAAATTCAACATATATCAACCGGTCATTACTATGTATACACACCGCTATGTAATAACTTACAATAAATATATATCGTTTGAGTAAACTCCAGCTACCTTCGCTGAGGAGGAGAGGGGGCATTCGACCGATACTCACTGAACATAAAATCTAGATAAGACTATCCGAACATGCTACAGCCGCTTGATAACAGTCCATTAGGAACATGCGGGTACATAGTGTCACCGAGATACCTGGTTCAAACATGTTTAGTGCGGTATGGGGTAGATAGAATCTCGTGGCAAAGCTACTGCATCAACCCAAAATACAAACATCAACCCGTCAACTGACTAACTAGTATACTATACTATCCCTATACATTTTATATTCATATGAAGTAAACAGATGGACAACACGAAACGTTTCTCAACACTTCAACCA
>SDVV010040466.1:0-10532 GCA_016164225.1 Gammarus roeselii | reverse complement strand
GACTAGTGGCTAGCGATAAAGCGTGTGACGATTGTGATCAACCATATGACGACTTGCCCCTGATCTAGTGTATAACTAGTGGCTGAGGATGAAACTTGTGACTAGTAGTGAATAACAATGTGACAAGTGGCCCCTGATCTAGTGTGTGACTAGTGACCAGCGATAAAGCAGGAAATGAGTAGTGAACAACCATGTGACGAGTGGCCTATGATATGATCTAGTGTGTGACTATTGACTAACGATGAAACGTGTAAAGATCAGTAAACTGGAATGGGACGAGTGGCTTTTGATCTAGTGTGTTACTAATAGCTAGCGTTGAAGCGTGTGACGTGTAGTGAACATTATTGTGACGAGTAGCTCCTCATCTAGTGTGTGACTAGTGACAAGCAATAAAGCGTGTGACGAGTAGTGATCAACAATGAGACGAGTGGCCCCTGATCTAGTGTGTGACTAGTGTTTAGCGATGAAGCGTTCAACGAGTTGTGAACATTCATGCAACGAGTGCCCCTTGATCTAGTGTTTGACTAGTGGCTAGCGATGAAGCGTCTGACGAGTAGTGAACAACGATGTGAAGAGTGGCTCCTGATCCAGTAAGTGACTAGTAGCAAGCGATGAAGCGTGTGACGAGTAGTGAACAACCATCTAACGAGTGGCCCTGATCTAGTATGTGACTAGTAGCTAGCGATGAAGCGTGTAACGAGTAGTGAATTACCATGTGACGAGTGGCCCTTGATCTAAGGTGTGCCTAGTAGCTAGCGATAAAGCGTGTAACGAGTAGAGAACAACCATGTGACTAGTGACCCTGATCTAGTGTTTGACTAGTGACTAGCGATGAAGAGTGTGACAAGTAGTGAACAATTATGGGACGAGTGGCTACCATCTAGTGTGTGACTAGTGGCTAGCGTTGAAGCATATGACGAGTAGTGAACAACAAGGTGACGAGTAGCCTCTGATCTAGTGTGTGACTAGTGACTAGCGATGAAGCGTGTGACGAGTAGTGAACAACCATATGACGAGTCGTCCTTGATCTAGTGTGTGACTAGTGGCTAGCGATGAAGCGTGTGACGAGTAGTGAAAAACAATGTGACGAGTGGCCCCTGATATAGTGTGTGACTAGTGGCTAGCGATGAAGCGTGTGACGAGTAGTGAACAACCATTTGACGAGTGGCCCCTCATCTAGTGTGTGTCTAGTGACTAGCGATGAAACGTGTGACAAGTAGTGAACAACTATGTAATGAGCGGATCCTCATCTAGTGTGTGACAAGTTGCTAGCGATGAAGCGTGTGACGAGTATTGAACAACGATGTGAAGAGTGGCTCCTTATCCAGTAAGTGACTAGTAGCAAGCGATGAAGCGTGTGACGAGTAGTGAACAACCATCTGACGAGTGGCCCTGATCTAGTATGTGACTAGTAGCTAGCAATGAAGCGTGTAACGAGTAGTGAATTACCATGTGACGAGTGGCCCCCGATCTAATGTGTGCCTAGTAGCAAGCGATAGAGCGTTTAACGAGTAGAGAAAAACCATGTGACTAGTGACCCTGATCTAGTGTGTGACTAGATGCAAGCGGTGAAGCGTGTTATGAGTAGTGAACACCCACTTGACAAGTGGCCCTGATCTAGTGTGTTACTAGTGGCTAGCGAAGAAGCGTGAAACGAGTAGTGAACAACCTGGTTACGAGTGGCCCCTGATCTTATGTGTGACTAGTGGTTAGCGATGAAGCGTGTAACGAGTAGTGAAGAACCATTTGACGACTGGCCCATGATCTTGTGTGTGAATAGTGGCCAGCGATGAAGCGTATGACGAGTTGTGAACAACAATGTGTCGAGTGGCTCCTCATCTAGTGTGTGACTAGTGGCTAGCGATATGGCGTGTGACGATTGTGATCAACCATATGACGACTTGCCCCTGATCTAGTGTAAAACTAGAGGCTGAGGATGAAACTTGTGACTAGTAGTGAATAACAATGTGACGAGTGGCCCCTGATCTAGTGTGTGACTAGTGACCAGCGATAAAGCAGGAAATGAGTAGTGAACACCCATGTGACGAGTGGCCCATGATCTAGTGTGTGACTATTGACTAGCGATGAAACGTGTGAAGATCAGTAAACTGTAATGTGACGAGTGGCTTTTGATCTAGTGTGTTATTAATAGCTAGCGTTGAAGCGTGTGACGTGTAGTGAACATTAATGTGACGTGTGGCTCCTCATCTAGTGTGTGACTAGTGACAAGCGATAAAGCGTGTGACGAGTAGTGATCAACAATGAGACGAGTGGCCCCTGATCTAGTGTGTGACTAGTGTTTAGCGATGAAGCGTTCAACGAGTTGTGAACAATCATGTAACGAGTGCCCCTTGATCTAGTGTTTGACTAGTGGCTAGCGATGAAGCGGCTGACGAGTAGTGAACAACGATGTGATGAGTGGCTCCTGATCCAGTAAGTGACTAGTAGCAAACTATGAAGCGGGTGACGAGTAGTGAACAACCATCTAACGAGTGGCCCTGATCTAGTATGTGACTAGTAGCTAGCGATGAAGCGTGTAACGAGTAGTGAATTACCATGTGACGAGTGGCCCCTGATCTAAGGTGTGCCTAGTAGCTAGCGATAAAGCGTGTAACGAGTAGAGAACAACCATGTGACTAGTGACCCTGATATAGTGTGTGACTAGTGGCTAGCGTTTAAGCGTGTGACGTGTAGTGAACAAGAATGTGACGAGTGGCCCCTGATCTAGTGTTTGACTAGTGACTAGCGATGAAGAGTGAGACTAGCAGTGAACAATTATGGGACGAGTGGCTACCATTTAGTGTGTGACTAGTGGCTAGCGTTGAAGCATGTGACGAGTAGTGAACAACAAGATGACGAGTGGCCTCTGATCAAGTGTGTGACTAGTGGCTAGCGATGAAGCGTGTGACGAGTAGTGAACAACCATTTGACGAGTGGCCCCTCATCTAGTGTGTGTCTAGTGACTAGCGATGAAACGTGTTACAAGTAGTGAACAACTATGTGACGAGTGGCCCCTGATATAGTGTGTGACTAGTGGCTAGCGATGAAGCGTGTGACGAGTAGTGAACCAATATTTGACGAGTGGCCCCTCATCTAGTGTGTGTCTAGTGACTAGCGATGAAACGTGTGACAAGTAGTGAACAACTATGTGACGAGTGGCTACTGGTCTAGTGTGTGATAAGGAGCCAACGATGAAGCGTGTGACGAGTAGTGAACAACCACATGACGAGTGGCTCCTGATCTAGTGTATGACTAGTGGCTAGCGATGAAGCGTGTGACGAGTAGGGAACAACCATGTAATGAGCGGATCCTCATTTAGTGCGTGACAAGTTGCTAGCGATGAAGCGGTTGACGAGTACTGAATAACGATGTGAAGAGTGGCTCCTTATCCTGTAAGTGACTAGTAGCAAGCGATGAAGCGTGTGACGAGTATTGAACAATCATCTGACGAGTGGCCCTGATCTAGTATGTGACTTGTAGCCAGCGATGAAGCGTGTAACGAGTAGTGAATTACCATATGACGAGTGGCCCCTGATCTAATGTGTGCCTAGTAGCAAGCGATAGAGCGTTTAACGAGTAGAGAAAAACCATGTGACTAGTGACCCTGATCTAGTGTGTGACTAGATGCTAGTGGTGAAGCGTGTGATGAGTAGTGAACAACCACGTGACAAGTGGCTCCTGATCAAGTGTGCTACTCGTGACCAGCGGTGAAGCATATGACGATTAGTGAACACCATCTGACGAGTGGCCCTGATCTAGTATATGACTAGTAGCTAGCAATGAAGCGAGTAACGAGAATTGATGTACCATGTGACGAGTGGCCCCTGATATAGTGTGTGACTTTTGGCTAGCGATGAATTGCGTTACGGGTAGTGAACAACTTTGTGCCAGTGGCCCCTGATCTAGTGTGTGACTGGTGGCTAGTGATGAAGCATGTGACGAATAGTGAAAAACCATGTGACTAGTGACCCTGACCGAGTGTGTGACTAGTGCCTAGCGGTGAAGCGTGTGACGAGTAATTAACAATCACGTTACAAGTGGCCCTTGATCTAGTGTGTTACTAGTGGCTAGCGAGGAAGAGTGTAACGAGTAGCGAACAACCTTGTCACGAGTGGCCCCTGATCTAGTGTGTGACCAGTGGCTAGCGATCATACGTGTAACGGTATGTGATCAAGTTTGTGACACGTGACCCCTGACAAAGTATGTAACTAGTGGCTAGCTATGAAGCCTGTTACGAGTAGTGAACAACAATGTGACGAGAAGCCCCTGATCTAGTGTGTGACTCGTGACTAGTGACGAAACGTGTGATGAGCAGTGAATTACAATATGACGAGTGGCTTCTGATCATGTGTGTGACTAGTGTCTAGCGTTGAAGCGTGTGACGTGTAGTGAACAACAATGTGACGAGGTGCCCCTGATCTAGTTTGTGACTAGTGGCTAGCGATGAAGCGTGTGATGAGTAGTGAAAAACCATGTGACGAGTGGCCCCTGATATAGTGTGTGACTAGTGACTAGCGATGAAGCGTGTGACGAGTAGAGAAAAACCATATGACTAGTGACCCTGATCTAGTGTGGGACTATTGGCTAGCGGTGAACCGTGTGATGAGTAGTGAACAACCACGTGACAAGTGGCTCCTGATCTAGGGTGTTACTAGTGGCTAGCAAGGAAGCGTGGAACGAGTAGTGAACAACCTTGTTACGAGTGGCCCCTGATCTAGTGTGTGACCAGTGGCTAGCGATTAAGCGTGTATCGAGTAGTGATCAACAATGTGACACGTGACCCCTGACCCAGGATGTGACTAGTGGCTAGCGATGAAGCGTGTGACGAGTAGTGAACAACAATGTGACGAGTAGCCCCTGATCTGGTGTGTGACTAGTGGCTACCGATGAAACGTGTGAGGAGTAGTGAACAACAATGTAACGAGTGCCCATGATAATGTGTGTGACCAGAAGCTAGCAAAGAAGCGTGTGATAAATGGGAAAACAATGTGACGAGTGGCCCTTGATCTAGTGTGTGACTAGTGGCTAACGATGAAGCATGTGACGGGTAGTGAACAACAATGCGACAAGTGGCCCCTGATCTAGTGTGTGATTAGTGGCCAGCGATGAAGCGTGTAACGAATAGTGAACAACTATCTGACGAGTCGTACTTTATCTAGCTTGTGACTAGTGGCTTGTGATGAAACGTGTGACGAGTAGTGAAAAACAATGTGATGAGTGACCCCTGATATAGGATTTGACTAGTGGCCAGCGATGAAGCGTGTGACGAGTAGTGAACAACCATTTGACGAGTGGCCCCTCATTTAGAGTGTGTGAAGTGGCTAGCGACGAAACGTCTGACGAGTAGTAGTGAACAGCTATGTGACTTGTAGCTACTGATATAGTGAGTGACTACTGACTAGCGATGACGCATGCTACGAGTAGTGGACAACAAGGTGACGAGTGGCCCCTGATCTTATGTGTGACTAGTGGCTAGCGATGAAGCGTGTAACGAGTAGTGAAGAACCATGTGACGAGGGGCCCCTGATCTTGTGTGTGAATAGTGGCCAGCGATGAAGCGTATGACGAGTAGTGAACAACAATGTGTCGAGTGGCTCATAATCTAGTGTGTGACTAGTGACTAGCGATGAAGCATGAAACGAGAAGTGAAGAACCATGTGACGAGTGGCCCCTGATCTTGTGTGTGAATAGTGGCCAGCGATGAAGCGTATGACGAGTAGTGAACAACAATGTGTCGAGTGGCTCCTCATCTAGTGTGTGACTAGTGACTAGCGATGAAGCATGAAACGAGTAGTGAACAATCATGTGACGAGTGGCCCCTGATCTATTGTGTGATTGGTGGCTATCGATGGAGCGTGTCACGAGTACTGTACAATCATGTGACGAGTGGCCCCTGATCTAGTGTGTGACTAGTGGCTAGCGATAAAGCGTGTGACGAGTAGTGAACAACCATGTGACAAGTGGCCCCTGATCTAGTGTGGGACTAATGGCTAGCGATAAAGCGTGTGACGATTGTGATCAACCATATGACGACTTACCCCTGATCTAGTGTATAACTAGCGTCTGAGGATGAAACTTGTGACTAGTAGTGAATAACAATGTGACGAGTAGCCCCTGATCTAGTGTGTGACTATTGACTAGCGATGAAACGTGTGAAGATCAGTAAACTGGAATGTGACAAGTGGCTTTTGATCTAGTGTGTTACTAATAGCTAGCGTTGAAGCGTGTGGCGTGTAGTGAACAACAATGTGACGAGTGGCTTCTCATCTAGTGTGTGACTAGTGACAAGCGATAAAGCGTCTGACGAGTAGTGATCAACAATGAGACGAGTGGCCCCTGATCTAGTGTGTGACTAGTGTTTTGCGATGAAGCGTTCAACGAGTTGGAACAATCATGTAACGAGTGCCCCTTGATCTAGTGTTTAACTAGTGGCTACCGATGAAGCGTGTGACAAGTAGTGAACAATAACATGACGAGTGGCCCCTGATCTAGTGTGTTACTAGTGGCTAGCGATGAAGCGTTTGACGAGTAGTGAACAACCATATGACGAGTGGCTCCTCATCTAGTGTGCTACTCGTGACTAGCGGTGAAGCATATGACGATTAGTGAACACCATCTGACGAGTGGCCCTGATCTAGTATATGACTAGTAGCTAGCGATAAAGCGTGTAACGAAAAGTGATGTACCATGTGACGAGTGGCCCCTGATATAGTGTGTGACTAGTGGCTAGCGATGAATTGCGTTACGGGTAGTGAACAACTTTGTGCCAGTGGCCCCTGATCTAGTGTGTGACTGGTGGCTAGTGATGAAGCATGTAACGAATAGTGAAAAACTATGTGACTAGTGACCCTGACCTAGTGTGTGACTAGTGCCTAGCGGTGAAGCGTGTGACGAGTAATTAACAATCACGTTACAAGTGGCCCCTGATCTAGTGTGTTACTAGTGGCTAGCGAGAAAGAGTGTAACGAGTAGCGAACAAACTTGTCACGAGTGGCCCCTGATCTAGTGTGTGACCAGTGGCTAGCGATTATACGTGTAACGGTATGTGATCAACTATGTGACACGTGACCCCTGACCCAGTATGTAACTAGTGGCTAGCGATGAAGCCTGTGACGAGTAGTGAACAACAATGTGACGAGTAGCCCCTGATCTAGTGTGTGTGACTCGTGGCTAGTGATGAAACGTGTGAAGAGCAGTGAACTACAATGTGACGAGTGGCTTCTGATCATGTGTGTGTCTAGTGACTAGCGATGAAACATGTGACAAGTAGTGAACAACTATGTGACGAGTGGCTACTGATCTAGTGTGTGACAAGTGGCTAGCGATGAAGCGTGTGACGAGTAGTGAACAACGATGTGAAGAGTGGCTCCTGATCCAGTAAGTGACTAGTAGCAAGCGATGGGGCGTGTGACGAGTAGTGAACAACCGTCTGACGAGTGGCCCTGATCCAGCATGTGACTAGTAGCAAGCGATGAAGCGTGTTACGAGTAATGAATTACCATGTGACGAGTGACCCCTGATCTAATGTGTGCCTAGTAGCTAGCGATAGAGCGTGAAACGAGTAGAGAAAATCCATGTGACTAGTAACCCCGATCTAGTGTGTGACTAGTGGCCAACGATGAAGCGTATGACAAGTAGTGAACAATTATGTGACGAGTAACTACCATCTAGTGTGTGACTAGTGGCTAGCGTTGAAACGTGAGACGAGTAGGGAACAACAATGTAACGAGCGGCTCCTCATCTAGTGTGTGACAAGTGGCTAGCGATGAAGCATGTGACTAGTAGTGAACAACGATGTGAAGAGTGGCTCCTGATCCAGTAAGTGACTAGTAGCAAGCGATGGGGCGTGTGACGAGTAGTGAACAACCGTCTGACGAGTGGCCCTGATTCAGCATGTGACTAGTAGCAAGCGATGAAGCGTGTTACGAGTAATGAATTACCATGTGACGAGTGGCCCCTGATCTAATGTGTGCCTAGTAGCTAGCGATAGAGCGTGAAACGAGTAGAGAAAAACCATGTGGCTAGTAACCCTGTTCTAGTGTGTGACTAGTGGCTAGCATTGAAGCGTGTGACGTGTAGGGAACAAGAATGCGACGAGTGGCCCCTGATCTAGTGTTTGACAAGTGACTAGCGATGAAGCGTGTGACAAGTGGTGAACAATTTTGTGACGAGTGGCTACCATCTAGTGTGTGACTAGTGGCTAGCGTTGAAGCATGTGACGAGTAGTGAACAACAAGGTGACGAGTGGCCTCTGATCTAGTGTGTGACTAGTGACTAGCGATGAAGCGTGTGACGAGTAGTGAACAACCATGCGACAAGTCATCCTTGATCTAGTGTGTGCCTAGTAGCTAGCGATAAAGCGTTTAACGCGTAGAAAAAAACCATTTGACTAGTGACCCTGATCTAGTGTGTGACTAGTGGTTAGCGGTGAAGCGTGTGATGAGTAGTGATCAACCACGTGACAAGTGGCTCCTGATCTAGTGTGTTACTAGTGGCTAGCGAGGAAACGTGAAACGAGTAGGGAACAACCGTTTTACGAGTGGCCCCTGATCTAGTGTGTGACCAGTGGCTAGCGATTGAGCGTGTAACGAGTAGTGATCAACAATGTGACACGTGACCCCTGACCCAGGATGTGACTAGTGGCTAGCGATGAAGCGTGTGACGAGTAGTGAACAACAATGTGACGAGTAGCCCCTGATCTGGTGTGTGACTAGTGACAAGCGATGAAACGTGTGACGAGTAGCCCATGATCTGGTGTGTGACTAGTGGGTAGCGATGAAGCGTGTGAAGAGCAGTACACTACAATGTGACAAGTGGCTTTTGATCAAGTGTGTGACTAGTGGCAAGCATTGAAGCGTGTGACGTGTAGTGAACAACAATGTGACGAGGGGCCCCTGATCTAGTGTGTGACTAGTGACAAGCGATGAAGCGTGTGACGAGTGGTGAACAACAATGTAACGAGTGCCCCTGATAATGTGTGTGACTAGAAGCTAGCAAAGAAGCGTGTGACAAATAGGGAAAACAATGTGACGAGTGGCCCCTGATCTAGTGTGTGACTAGTGACTAACGATGAAGCGTGTAACGAGTAGTGAACAACAATGCGACAATTGGCCCCTGATCTAGTGTGTGATTAGTGGCCAGCGATGAAGCGTGTAACGAATATTGAACAACTATCTGACGAGTCGTCCTTTATCTAGTTTGTGACTAGTGGCTAGTGATGAAGTGTATGACGAGTAGTGAAAAACAATGTGACGAGTAGCCCCTGATATAGAATTTGACTAGTGGCTAGCGATAAAGCGTGTGACGAGTAGTGAACAACCATTTGTCTAATGGCCCCTCGTCTAGAGTGTGTCTAGTGGCTAGCGACGAAACGTCTGACGATTAGTGAACAACTATGTGACGAGTAGCTACTGATCTAGTGTGTGACTATTGGCTAGCGATGACGCGTGCTACGAGAAGTGTACAACAAGGTGACGAGTGGCCCCTGATCTTATGTGTGACTAGTGGCTAGCGATGAAGCGTGTAACGAGTAGTGAAGAACCATGTGACGAGTGGCCCCTGATCTTGTGTGTGAATACTGCCCAGCGATGAAGCGTAAGACGAGCAGTGAACAACAATGTGTCGATTGGCTCCTCATCTAGTGTGTGACTAGTGACTAGCGATGAAGCATGAAACGAGTAGTGAACAACCATGTGACGAGTGGCCCCTGTTCTATTGTGTGACTGGTTGGTGTCGATGGAGCGTGTCACGAGTAGTGAACAACCATGTGACGAGTGGCCCCTGATCTAGTGAGTGAATAGTGGCTAGCGATAGAGCGTGTGACGAGTAGTGAACAACCATGTGACAAGTGGCCCCTGATCTAGTGTGTGACTAGTGGCTAGCGATAAAGCGTGTGACGATTGTGATCAACCATATGACGACTTGCCCCTGATCTAGTGTATAACTAGTTGCTGAGGATGAAACTTGTGACTAGTAGTGAATAACAATGTGACGAGTGGTCCCTGATTTAGTGTGTGACTAGTGACTAGCGATGAAGCGTGTGACGAGTAGTGAAAAACAATGTGACGAGTGGCCCCTGATATAGGATTTGACTAGTGGCTAGCGATGAAGCGTGCGACGAGTAGTGAACAACCATTTGACGAGTGGCCCCTGATCTGGTGTGTGACTAGTGGCTAGCGATGAAACGTGTGAAGAGCAGTAAACTACAATGTGCCGAGTGGCTTTTGATCAGGTGTGTGACTAGTGGCAAGCGTTGAAGCGTGTGACGTGTAGTGAACAACAATGTGACGAGGGGCCCCTAATCTAGTGTGTGACTAGTGACTAGCGATGAAGCGTGTGACGAGTAGTGAACAACAATATAACGAGTGCCCCTGATAATGTGTGTGACTAGAAGCTAGCAAAGAAGCGTGTGATAAATTGGGAAAACAATGTGACGAGTGGCCCCTGATCTAGTGTGTGAATAGTGACTAACGATGAAGCATGTAACGAGTAGTGAACAACAATGCGACAAGTGGCCCCTGATCTAGTGTGTG